>ML304935.1:0-27097 GCA_005239505.1 Nicotiana paniculata
GTGGTCCAAAACTCAGGAAACTATGGGCTCTTGTCACAATAGAAATACCACTAATAATATTTTTTAAATTTAACGTGGGAGCCACCGACTAAGGAACCTCTCCACTTGCCTAATTTTATGATAATTCATTCATTTTATCATACATCTTAATAATTTTTGTAAAAGTTGACAAAGAAAAAGGATTTTTTTTACAAGGCATTTTATATTTTTGAAACTTATTTACTCTTGTTATTGAGGTTTTAACTTAACTATAAATTCATATACAAATTATCAGTTATTTACAAATTAATTACAAATAAGTATTCTTTAATTATATGCGATTAAATGGGTAATAATTGATACCCCATCAATTTTTCTGTGCGTGTTCTTTCCTCTGCCCTATTTTTCTTTCGTCAATCTTCTCTGCTTCTTTTTTTTTTTTCTCATCTCTATCTCATGTCTTCTTCAAGGAATTCAAAAAATAGATTTTTATCGTTTAGCTATGAAGTTTTAATTTAGTAATTTTCTTTCCCATTATACAGTTACTGTTTGAATTAAAATTGCCAATTCATAAAATTTGAAGGTGTTTGGCTTTCCATTGTTGACAATCATTAAAAAGCTACGAAGCTTTGAATTCGAATTCGAGTTTTGTAAAATATTATTTGTTTGGATTGGACATTGTTGCCAAAGACTGGGAACATCATTTGGAGTTTATATCTTAATTTTGAGGATTTTTGATAAAGATTATAATTGATTTTGGTTGGATTTTCATATTGAAACTCGAAGAAGAGGAATAATACGGGACATATAAAATATACAAAAATTTGTATTGAAATTGTATGAAACTTGTATTTAAATTATATTATGTTATAATTGTATTGTATGAAAATTATAAATAAGTTGTACACTGTATAAATAATTATATGAAAGTTACATTTAAGTTATAAATTCACTTTTTTATATAAAGTTGTAAGTATTAAATTTGTACGATAGTTATACTGACAACTCACTACTTGGGGCTGCGATTAAGGACGAGTGGAAATTTTTTGCAGGCGATAGTGAAGAAGAGATTGGATTTTTTTTTTTGACTATTTTAAATAGAGATATGTTTGATATAATATTCTTGATTGTAAAAATATCACCCTTGTTAACATGAGCTATTTCATTTTCTTAGAGCTTGTATTTAGATTAAGAACCTGTTAATAAAGTATTGTGCAAAAGGATTATGCGCTCGTTTGGATGGACCTGTTGTAAGTGACTTTTAAGCCAAAAGTCATAAGTTAGGAATTTTAACTTTTGGCTTTTGACTTATTTTTGTTATTTTAGCTTAAAAACAAGTGTTTAAAAGTACTTTTTTACTTTATCCAAACACTATAAAATGGCTTAAAAACACTTAAAATAAGTCAATCCAAACGGGCTCTATATTTGAAAGTAATATAAATGGTTGTCATTTGGACCGTACGTAATGGGTATTTTATGAGGTGCACTCAGTTATGGATGTATTTGATCATTGAAAAAATTAAAGAGGAGAAGAAATACAAAAAAGAACGTAATTAAATACCTTAATTGAAGGCAGTAATCATAGTTTGGGAGCGTTTTAAGGAGGAATGTATAAAATTTGTAAAGAAACATAGTTAAAACCGGTAAATAACAAAATTTAAACAATATGTGTAACAAGTTTGAAGCGTTGTATAGAAACGAAAAAATCTCTTTTTTATTATTTGCTCTTGAGTTGGGCCTTTTAGTGCATCTGTATCCATCATTTGCCCATACACTGGATTTGTATCTCTATCATTTCATTCTTGCCCAACCTTAATACATGCTGTCTTGATTTTGTGACTCTGTTCTAATTTACTTCGAGCAAGAATCAATTTTTTGATCTTTTAAGTTTGGATATGATTTTAATGTTGTATAAAGCCGTTATTTTTGCTAATGGTTACATATCCTTGATCAAGAAAAAAAGAGTTATTGCAAAGAGTAATATATTGTAATGTTTGAAATTAATCTGGTATTAGACTATTAGTTCCTTCGGTCACGTATGATTAAATGTCGAGTTTTATAAAGAAGAAGTGAGTTCATAAAAGAACAAATTTAAATTGCATAGAAAGGAAAGAAAAAACTATGTTAGTTTTATGTAGGAGACTTGTGCATGTTAGAGCTTTATCTATGACACTTGGTGGATTTTCTTTTTCTTTTTGTTCTTGCCTTCATCTTTATTTCTTATTGATTTTCTTTTTCACTCAATAACATGTTAAAATGTTTTTTGTCAAATTACTCAACTCACCTCAATAGAACGTGTCTTTAAGAAACCATCATACTTGTTTGATGCGGAGCTTGTGATTAATCAAGCAGGAAAATTATGTGTTTTAAATACACCTAAAGAAATGTTTGCTGCATAAAAAGTTATCCATAAAATTAAGGTGGATCAAAAGAATTTGTTTACAATCTGGAGTTTATAAAAATGGTATGACAACAACAATAATAACATATCCGGTATAATCGCATAAGTGAGGTCTGAGAGTGTAGGCAGATATTACCCCTACCAAGCGAGATAGAGAGATAGTTTCCAATAGATCCTCAGCTCAATGGTATGATGATTTAAATATAGGTGCTTTATAAAATTTGGTAAATGAAGAGATGAGAGGTAAAGATTGTTCCATTGGGCGTGCCAGAAATTTGTAACAACAAATTTTCGCGTCGAGAAAAATAAATAATCAGGAATAGAAAATTACGTAACAAATGTAGTATTTGATTTCGATAAGAAATGAGTGTTACGATCTCTATGATATTCCTCTGATTCTTCAAGAATGTAAAGTATCTTGATGAGTTTGACTTTGATTTTGATTCAAGGGCTTGTAAAGCTTGGTCTTGAATCTCCTTCTTGAACTTGGATTTGGATTTGGATTTGATCACGAACAAGTAACCTGATCATGAACGCCTTGGTATTTGATTTGTCTTCGTTCTTGATCTTGACTTGAACTTGAACTTGTAGCTTGAGTGCTTGAACTTGTAGCTTGTAGAGAAATCTGCGATGTTTGATCCACGAGCTCTCTGATTGCTTCTTGTTATAACTTCTGGTGTCTTCTAGCTTTATGAAGACCTCTATTTATAGTTGTAAGGAGTGGTGTGGCTCTGCAATTTGATTGGTCCGTTTGAATTGACCAATACCATCCAAACACTTGGCATGATTTAATTGGCTCATTTATTTATCTTGGATTGCCACATCACTTGACACATGTCATGATTTCATTGGCTCGTTTAATTGTCTTGGATTGCCACGTCACTTGGCATGTGTCTTGATTTTATTAGCTTGTTCTTTTGACTTGGATTGATAAATCACTTGACACGTGGCATGAGCATGGGATATAAGATGGGATAATAGCCATTTGAACCTTGGGCTAATAAAGTAGATCCCAACACATGTATAATTAAACCAATTTATCAGCCACAATATTTATTTGGACTAATATCTTAAATTTAATATGGTCCAAATTATTTTATGAATTTAAATCCGATAAAATTTAAATGTTTACAAATGCTCCCTACTTCAAAATTTGTCGGAGCGTAACTTGTTACCCCTAAAAGACAAAGCTTGAAGTAATACAAAAGAAAAATAATTCGATCATATTCTTTTAATTGCTCTGTTCATGTAGTCCAATTTGTTGAGGCAGAGCGCCTAATTGATAATAGACCCAAATGTTTGTCAAGATTAAATCATCAATTAAAATCCATACATATCACATATCTAATGGCCCCACGTGAAAGCACTTATTACTTTGACATCAATTACTTGTTGTGTTTATCTTTTAAAAAGACTAAGAAACAGAAGCTAAACTTATTGTATTACTAACCAAGCTTCACGTAATCTGCCGCTAATGTCTCATTCCACCAAAATTTGAATTTGAATGGGCCCGTGCGGATAGATTCCAGAATTTTCGAGTTACAATCAGATTATAATTCTTTTTACCTCATCCAATTTTGAATGCTCACAAAGTTAATATTGGACTAGGAGTCAACCACTGTCATCTTATACTATAAAAAGAGGCCTTCCATGTGTGATTTGCTAACAACAAGTAGTGAATAACCATTAATCCAAGAAGTGTTCTCCTAAGGTAATATTTTTTTTGTTCTTTTATGCCGAAAATCACAGACGTCCCTTCCAGATTATTTGTTCTTTTCACCACTTTGAAATTGGTCAAAGAAAGGTGCAAGGTTATACAATAGTATACTTTTTTGCTATGCAATGTCAAGTAAAAGTTTACTTATAGAATCAATGTTGTATTGTCTTTTCCATGCCAACTTTTTACTTTATGTCATATTTTACATCATGTACCATGATATTTTTTTTGTACTATTTGCTTTTCCCTTTCAATATATCATTTTCAATACATCAAGTACAATGTCCTTTTATTTGGGTACTATTCACTTTTACGCGAAGTTATTCTTGAGTCCCCAAGCAGCTCTAGTAATTGGTGCATCTAAAATTTAGAATTGCCCATTTAATATTATCATTTCTTGGTCATTCCATAGAGATGTGGCTAGCAATCATTGCAATGAAGATTCGCTTAATGTGATCTTTAAATGCACCTATATATAGTATTGAAATCTGCAAGAATTTGAATGGGTAGAGATTACCTTAGCCATCCATTAAGTGAAATCAAATAGTGACTTCAATTTCACTATTTTTTTAGGCAAAGGCGATTACACCGTCTAAGCTAAAATTTTACTTTATCTGAGGCGAATACCATTACACCGTCTAAGCCAAAGATTTTACTTTATTTTATATGATGCAAAGACCATTACACCGCCTGAGCCAAAGATTTATTTTGTCTGAAGCGAAGACCATTACACCGTCTGAGCTAAAGACTTCATTTTTATTTGAAGCGAAGACTATTACACCGCCTAAACTAATGACTTCATATTGTTTGAAGATTTAACTTCATTTTAAGGCATAGACCATTACACCGTCTGGGCCAAAGATTTATTTTATTTTAAGCGAAGACCATTACACCGTCTAAGCTAATGACTTCATCTTGTTTGAAGATTTAACTTCATTCTATCTGAGGCATAGACCATTACACTTTCTAAGCCAAAGACTTCACTTTATTTGAAAACTTGACTTTCTTTATCTATGGCAAAGACTATTACACCGTCGAAGCCAAAGACTTTACCTTTTTCATGCTTGGTAGGATTAGTCTTGAGATATGATACATTATATTATGAATTTAAGGCCATGAATATCACATTTCTAAGCTAAGTGTTAATAAACATTTTTCTCTCTTTTTGCAGTCTAAACATGGTTTACTTCAAAGACTCAAGAATTTCTTCCTCTAATTCGCAATGCCTTATTATTTCGGACCACAAGGGAAGCAAGGTGGAGACAAGGTTACCAGTTGACAGATCACTGATCGGCCAATATGCTGCAACTTCATGGGTACCTTTGAGGGACCTACCTTATCTGGCAGACAGGATACTTGAATACAATAGTCGTCCTCCCAAGACATGGATGCTTTGCACCACTAATCATCATGCTTGGAATGTCGCGAGTACCCTACCATGTCTGGGGCGTCGAATTATTAACAAGGAAACTTATTGGGGCAATGATTTGTCGTTCGGCGGTGAATTTCATTACGTTCCTAGTTACTGGGAATGGGTAGAAGGCGTCTTAAGTAGCTGTCGTCTGACTCTAGAGGGTGCAAGAATTTATGACGCCGTATATGCTTCACTCTTCACATATGACCGTAATTCAAATATTATGCAGGTTTTCTGTGAGGCATGGTGCCCTGTTACAAATACATTGCTTACCTCAGCTGGAGAACTATCCATATCACTTTGGGATTTGTATAAGATCGGCGGTCTGCCTATAACATGATCTCTTTACGAGGAAGTTGTGCCTAATGTTGAAGATCTTACAGGAACGTACAACAAAGGGAGAAAGTTTCTTCCCCAAACTTGTGAACATTTGTTTGATGCCTTCCATCGGCTCCGAGAGGGAGGTAGCAACGATCCAAAGGTTTCTGCGAAAAAATGGGTAGAGTTCTGGTGCAAAAAGACAATGAAGTATAATCAGCCTCCTTTAAGGAAAGAAAAGAAGTATGCTCATTTGAAATCGATGCACAATCCTACCAGGGTCATAGAGGAAGCAGTTAATTGGTCGACTGTTGAAGAAGCCTTATTCCGTAAGCTAGGAGTTATGAGTGACAAGAAAGACGAGACATACTTGGTTGTTTTTCTATCTTGTTGGTTATGTATTTTGTGCTCCCTTCAAAAGACAATGACTTCATTCGTCATGGGATCTTTAAGATCGCGTGTCATCTTGCTTGTAAACGAAGAGTCAGCCTTGCAGTCCCGGTCTTAGCCAAAATATATAAGGGTTTGAACGAGATTTCAAAGTGCTTGTTGCTTGATCCTGCTCAAACTTGCTTTCCAGCTCATTATGTGTATGGTTGGTTAGCCCATTACTTTAAGACTCATTTTCCGTATGCAAAGGGGCTAGCAGTTCCTCTCATGGCCGCATGTTCTGGTGAAGGTGCTGCTAGATATTTTGGGAAAGAGGAAGCAAGGAAGCTTATTCATAATGGAGAAAATATCATTTGGACTTCGACAATGCCTCGCAGATCTTATTTGTACCACTATTATGACGATGGTAAGGCAGATGAGTTCGAGTTAAATTTCTTTATGAGTATTCACTCGAATTATATTCCTTTGAGGAATGGATTCAACTTTATTGTTGAACCTTACAGTCCTCATCGATTTAGCCGCCAACTTGGTTTTTATCAAGACACCCCTGGTCACTTGGAGCAAGATTTTCGTGAGCCCTCACTAGAAGAAGGGTTAAGACTTGCACAAATTTGTGTGTTGATTAGATCTAAGTCAAGGGCAGTATTCCCTCCTTTTGTGTCCAACATGAAGAAATATACGTCGTCTAACTATAGATCTTGGTGGTCAAGGGCGCATGGAAGCCTTCTTGAAGACCACTTACAATTTTTGATGACTATTTTTGAGCCAATCACAAATACCCCTCAAGACTTCAACGAGGATGTTTTGGTGATTGGTAAGCTTCATGATTTAAAGTCTAAAGTAGCTGAGATGCCCGCAGGCAACGGACCCATGCTACACAAAGAAGTTCAAAGGGAAGAGATCGATACTCCAGTTGACCAAAGTCTCATTCCATTTGATGTAGTCATTGATGCCTCTAACAAGCGCCTATCCCAAGATGAGAGTGATAGCAGCAAAGGAGATCAATGTTGGAAAAAGAAAAGACCAATCCTAGAAGTAGTTGCAGAGGTCCAAAGCGTTGATAGCCCTTCAAGAACACTAACAACTCGGAAAGAGCAGGTAAAAGAAAACATAAACTCTTCATTTTTGTTAGCCATGGCCAAATGACTTTGCTGAAGTATTCTTACATTTTTTTAAATATATTTTTGCAGGCTAATAACATTGGAGCGTCGCAACGAGTAAGGCCACATGATAGCGGTGAGTCTGTAGTAGGCCCGAACCCGCATAAATCATCTTCCATGGCTAAGGGAGATCAAGAGGCAACTTCTATTTCTCATGATGAAATTAGGGCAAAGTTGGGCTGATTTGTCTGAACGACCAACAATTGCAGCTTCAGTTTTTTATGGAAAGAAGGTTGTCTTGGATATTCGAAAGGAGTTTATCTTGAAGCTTTGGACTTCGATTCAGCGTAAGCTGAAAGATAGCAATGCAAAAAATGTCTCTGAGCTTGAAGAAAATACTAAAGTGATCCTTGAGGCAATGGATGGAGATGATGTGGATATTTCCCCTTTGAGAAACCTATTAAAGTCCCTTTTTGAGCTTGCTGCTTAACATAACAAGAGACGATCGACTTTATTTGAGAAGGTTGAAGAGACTGCGATATCAGATGTTGAGGTACACCTTACAAATGCCATGATTGAAGAAGAAGAGAAGGTTAGAGAAATGTCATCTATCCGTCAGTCCCTAGTTACAGTGAAAGAGAAGATAGAGAAGCTCCACGAAAAAGAGAAGAACTTAGAAGCCTTTTTAGAAGTTGCAGAGACAGAAGTTGAAGAAGCCAAGTTAGGAGCCTCAACTACTAGAAAGGATTATGACGCATGTTGCGCTGCCTTGTTGACTGCTGACGACTTGGCCGATTTGGAGAAGAAGAAGAAGAAATACTTGGAAGTTATGCTCAAAGATTTGGACAACTACAAGTTGTGCTTAGATTAGGTTATAAACACTGCTTTATTTGTGTGTGTTTTCCTTCTTGCATTTGATTGTTTAGTAGATGTTCTCATCAGCAATAAAACTTTTTTTGCTTCACTTTATATTGCACGTTCTCATTAATGTTCACTTTTGTTCTTGATTTATTTTTCAAGTGATTTATGGATTTGAAGATTTGACATGCTTGTAGACTTTAAATTTAAGAACTAGCTGGCTTGAACACTTCAAATTGATGATGTAACAGACCTGGAAAAATCAACTTGACTTAAAATCGGAGACTTCAACTTGAACACTTAGCCTCTTATTAAAGAAACTATAATTATTCCATCCAAGACCTCAATTTGATATGGAGGAATTTACCTCCTTTGAGCCATCAAGACAAGACAGAGGGTTCAACGAAAGAATACATGTACACCTAATTTCCTAGTGTCGATCAAGTGAATTATATTTCATCATACCTCATTTGAAAAATGCCTTGGGTAGTATGTATTTTTTTTAACTCATATGACTGAACTTAGAATGAAACTCTAAGCTGCCTATGTACCTCGATGAAGAGGATCAAGTCATTCCGTAGTTCGAAATGGGTCATTTTTTTCCTGTCCTGACTTTTGCCTAGGCCGCCTCTTGAAAGGTTTTCAACCTAGCGGACTTTCTTTTTTAGATTTCCTAACTTTTTCCTAACCCGCCTCTTTCGAGGTTTTCAACCTAGCGGGCTTTTTTTTTTTGGACCGTGCAAAGTTTATACTCTTGCGGGCCAGGAGTAACATGCAATTTATGCTCATGCGTTAAGGAGCGTATTTGTTTTTTTCAAGGATAGTATCTTTTCATGAATTTCCCATTGATGGGGCCAATCGCAAACCTTCCGAGTCAACTATATCGTAAGCGCCACTTGAGTATACCTCTTGTACGATCTATGGTCCATCCCATTTAGTAGAGAATTTGCCCCCAGATCGACGAGAGGTAATAATAGGCCTTTTGACCACAAGAACTTGGTCGTCCACTTGGAAAGATCTAAGGCTTACTCTTTTGTTAAAAGATCGAGACAGGCGAGCTTGATAACATTCAAGGCTTTATTGAGCTTCTAGCCTCTTTTCATTAAGAGCTTCTAATTCTTCAAGGCGTAATCGAGCATTTTCTTCATCAGTGAGTCCTTCTTGAATGGCAAGCCGCAACGATGGGATTTGACGCTCAAGTGGAAGGACTGATTCAACTCCATAAACAAGTGAATAAGGATTCACTTGCATTGGTGTGCGGTATGTGGTCCTATATGCCCAAAGAGCTTCTTCCATTCTCTCATGCCAATCTCTCTTAGACTTAGAGACAACCTTTTTCAACAAGTTGCAGAGTGTTTTATTAAATGCTTCAGCAAGTCCGTTGGCAGCAACATAATACATGGAGGAATTGCGTTCCTTGAAGCCAAAAAGATTACATATTTTATTCATCAACTTGTTATCAAATGGCTTACCATTGTACGTCAATATATATCGCGGAATGCCAAATCGATAGATAATATTGACTCGGATGAAGTTAGATACATTTTGCTTCTTTACTTCCTTAAGAGAAACAACTTCTTCCCACTTAGAAAAGTAATCAGTTGCGGCCAAAATATATAGATGTCCACCAGAAGACTTTGATAATGGACCAACAACATCTATACCCCAAGCATCAAATGGCCAAGAGGCAATAGTTGGGTGCAATGCTTCAGGTGGTTGATGTATGAAGTTAGCATGGAATTGGAAAGCTTTACACCTTCGAGCGTAATCCAAACAATCTTTCACCATGGTTGGCCAATAATACCTCATTCTTTTTATGTGGAAATGAAGTTTTGGCCCAGATTGATGTGCACCACATACTTCAGAGTGTGCTACTTGCAAGGCTTGAAGGGATTCATCAGTCCCCAAACAACGTAGGAGCACTCCATCAAATGATCGTCTGTAGAGTGTATTCTTGTAATAAATAAAACGAGGGGATATCCTTCGGATTTCCGTCTTCCTTCGAGGATTTTTTGGCAATATCCCGTAACAAAGATAATCTATTAATGGTTGTCGCCAATCTTCAATTTCAACCTCAAGAACGGAAGCAAGATGCTCAACTTCGCTTTCTTCTTCCTCACAATCATTTAGTGGTGGAACTACCCATCTTTGGAAAACATCGACTTGTGTCGGATCAGGCAAAGCTAATGTAGAAGCTAAAGCTGCTAATGCATCAGCTCTCTTATTTTCCTTTCTCGGCAGGTGTTGAATAGTTACTTCTCCAGGCCAACTTACCAATCTTTGAGCGTATTTGTGATATGGCACCAACTTTGGCGTCTTGATCTCATAGCTACCCAAAGTCTGATTGATCATTAACTTGGAGTCTCCAAAAACTCGTAGTTGCAATTGTTTGATATCCACAACTATTTCAAGCCCAAGTATGAGCGCTTTGATACTCAGCAGCATTATTGGAGCACCGTTGTGTCAGAGTGAAGGAATAGGGCAAAACTTCTCCTTCAGAAGTGATAAACACTATTCCAGTGCCAGCTCCTTCACGATGTGCAGCGCCATCAAAATACATCTTCCAAAGAGGCTGAATTTCTATGACCATTGCATCTTCATCAGGCAATTCATCAGACAACTGCCAATCATCTCGAATCAGATGGTCAACTAGGAAGTCTGCTAATGCGTGTCATTTTACTGGCTTTTGAGGAACATACACAATTTCAAATTGTTGAAATTGGATGTACCACCTTGCTAATCGATCACTTAGGACTGGTTTAGACATGACAAACTTGATAGGATTCTCTCTTGAGACGAGTCGCACGATGTGGGCTTGGTAGTAATGTTTCAGCTTCCGAATAAAGAAGAAAAATGCCAAACATAACTTCTCAATAGGTAAATACTTGAGCTCATTTGGAGTCATCATCCTGCTCAAGTAATAAAGCACATTTTCTTTGCCTTTATTGTTTCCTTGAGCCAGAAGCGCTCCTACTGACCTTTTCTGTGCTGAAATGTATATTATTAATGGCTTTCTAGGTATGAGGGCTGCCAGTACGGTTTCATCAGATAAGACTTAATGCTTTCAAAGGCATTTCTGCAAGCTTGGTCTCATTCAAAAGGAACCCCTTTCTTCATGAGGCGACTAAATGGTTGGCATCTTCCAGCCAGATTCGAAATAAATCTTCTAAGATATGCCAGCTTACCCTGTAAGATTTTTAATTCATGAATATCCTTAGGCTCGGGCATTTTCAAGATAGCATCCACCTTAGCTTTATCAATTTCGATACCTCGATGTCGAACAATAAAACCGAGGAACTTCCCAGAAGTAACCCCAAAGGCTCACTTCAACGGATTCATTCTGAGTTGGTATCTCCGAAGTTGTTCAAATACCATCCTCAAATCTTGAAAGTGATCATCATTCTTCCTTGACTTTACACCAAGTCGTCAACATAACACTCCACATTTTTTGAAGCATGTCATCAAAAAATATTTTGCATGGCACGTTGATATGTAGCACCAGCATTCTTCAAACCAAAAGGCATTACCTTGTAGCAGTATATACCTTTAGGGGTGTGAAAGACAGTAAGTTCTTCATCCTTCAGTGCCATGCGAATTTGATTATATCCAGACGAACCATCCATGAAAAACATGGCCTCGTATCCAGTTGTTGCATCAATCATGAGCTCAGGGATAGGAAGAGGAAATTCATCCTTAGGACAAGCGTTATTTAGGTCCCTAAAGTCAACATAAACTCGTATTTGGCCATTCTTCTTTCTTACAGGGACGATGCTTGAAATCCATGTAGGATATTTAACTTCACGAACAAAACCAGCCTCAAGGCTCCTAGACATCGCCCAATTCTCGTATAACTTGCAACAGAGTGAGTCCACTGGGCGGACACCATTTGAGCTAGCCACATGCCAACAACCACAAACTCCACATTCATTACCAGCCGCGTTCGAGGGAAAGAGTTTGGGGGCTTATCATATGGCCAAAGGATGGGAAAAGTAGCTTGACATTGCTAAGTCCTATTTGGATAGGGCAGCTAAGAAGATGAAGAAGTTTGTAGACCGTAAGCGGCGTCCCACGGACTATAGAGTTGGGGACATGGTCATGGTGAAGTTTAACCCAAGACAGTTCAAGGCATTACGGGGCATGCATCAGAATCTGATTCGCAAGTATGAAGGGCCATTTAAGATCGTTACCAAGATAGGAAAGATCTCATACAAGCTTGACATGCCATCGTATCTTAAGATCTACCATGTTTTCCATGCCAGCATGCTTAAGCCATATCATGAAGATAAGGATGATCCGAGTAGGGGCAAATCAAGTCGAGCGCCTATGACTATCACCTCCTCGCATGATAAGGAGATTGAGGCTATCATAGATTATCAGGCCAGGCGAAAACAATTGCAAAAAGCCACTACTATGTTCCTCGTCCATTAGAAAAGGGCAATCACCAGAGGAGGGCCACGTGGGAACGATATGAAGACTTGTGGCAATTCAAAAATAAGATCCGAGAGTTTATGCAGCAACATTGCGCCGCGGTCATCGCAATATTAGGTGGGGGAGAGTGTGATGACTCGCCACGTCATCATACCACGAGGCGCCATTTGGCATATATTAATGCCATCTGGAAGCTTACATAAGAAGAAGGCTAGTATTTGTGAGAAGATTCTAGAGAAGTATGGGTATTTCCTTTGGAAGACCCTAGATCCTTATGGAATTGCTAGGGAAGTCCTTAGAATCTTCTAGGCTTGTAGAAAATTGTAGAGGGTGTACTTATTTGTAAATATTAGGGACTTGTGTAATAATTAATATTTATACTTTAGCCCCTAGGAGACTAGTATATAAAGTGGGCCATCCATTTGTAATTGATCAAGAAAACAATTCAAGCTCTCTCAAATACAAAACTTCTTTTAATAATTCTCTTATGTTCTTTCTACCATTCTTAGCGATCTTGAGTGTAGTAAAGTTGGCTTGACATAGTAAGAATGTGAGCAAGTTGTGCAAGATCGTGAGGTTTGAAGGAATTGGGCCGCAAATTAAAGGGTTTTTTGAGGGTTTTCAAGTGTAGCAATGTTGCTCTTTTCCGTGACCCTGATTTGTATGCTATAGCACAGTCGTTTCCGTTTTTGGAAGAGTTTGATTGTAGCTATTCAAGTACGAATTTAAATTCCTATCCTGAACATATTAACCCTAGAGATTTGGTCGTGACTGATTCCGGGGTTGAGGTTTTATCAGTGAATTTGAGGAATTTGCGTAATTACTGATAAGTCCCTTGTTGATCTCTCTAAGAATTGTTTGAATTTACAAGGCATTGACGTGGAGGATTGCCCTCTGATAACTTCAAAAGGTGTTCATTCTATTCTACGTAGTTGTACTGCTTTGAGTTGGATATCAGTGTCCGAGATTCACTTTCCTCGATCACGCTCTGGTTTTGAACGTTTGGCTTCTTGTCGCCGAGCTTTGTAGACATTGAATATCACCAGCTCGCTGATTTCAGATGAATTCCTCTTGTTGATGGCCAAGTCGCTTTCAATTTGTTGGAGCATAAATTTCACATTATCTGGTATCTCTTTGCTTCTGTGTGCACACCAATCACTAAAGTACTTATCTCTAGTTGAAGTACATTTCTTGAGTGATGAGTGTTGGACTTTAAGTATTGGGCTTAAAAGTCTAAGAGTGTGAATTGGGAAATGGTGGGAAATGAAATAGAGGGAAATGAAAATTTGAATCAAGTGAGCTTTTGTCATGAACTTTGTACTACATTGGTGAAAGACAACTACACTTGTGTGTATAAATATAGGATCACTTCTTAGAGCTCTTAAAAGGAGTTGAAGAGGATGTATCCTCGCGCCGTCGTCGTCGCTCGGCTCGGCTTCGGCTTCGGCGCTGCCTTTGCTGAACGTTGTTTTCCTTCCTGAACAGACACTTCTTCCAATAGTTGCCTATAAATTCTGAGGCATGGATTCTCGATTCTGAATACTGCATTCTACTTCGCAGTCTCTCTCTCTCAAATTCGTAAGTCTGAGCTTGCTCCGTTGTTTGAGTTTGTTGGTATCCTGCAGTTTGTATTGCCACTGTTGCAGGAAGGTTATTCCGTTGCATCCTGAGAGGATTTAATCCATTACCTTGACAACTTGTGAAGGAGTTAAAATTCCTTAAGGACACACAAGGAAATTGTGGACTCGGAATATTTCTTATCATTTATATATTTTCTGTTCTAACAGTTCTTCTGATTTTCTGAGTTTTAACACAGAGGCGATAACAATGAGTCTATGAATGATTTATCCAAATATCTACAGAGTCTAGTTACCATTGATGTCACTGGTTGTAAGAGATTGACCATTTCGACGTTCTTCACACTTGCAAGAAATTGTCCTTTACTAGAAGCAATTAACATGGAAAATACTGGTTTGGGGACGAAGGATTCTTTTCATAATGGTGTGAAGAACCCAAGAATCAGGTCTGTTAATCTCCAATATAATTGGTATCTGGATGATGACACTCTCACAAAATTTGCTTTAACGTGCCCCAATTTGGAGATTCTTGATGTGTCCAGATGTCTAAGTCTTAGAGAGGCAGGTATTGCTTATGTTCTTGAGGTGTGCAATCAGATAAGGAACTTGCAGTTTGAGAGTTGTTTAAACATTTCGGAGAAGGCGATGAATTGCCTAATGTTGAAGTAGTCAGTGCAGCTGGTTCAGCAATAAATGACAAAGGCCTGGCCGTGATTGGGAGCAGATGTTCTCGCCTATTAAAATTAAACTTGAATTTCTGTGAAGGAGTGACAGCAGATGGCATTCAGGCTATGGTAAAAAATTGTAGATCATTGAGACGGGTACAATTGATGAAGTGTCCGCAAGTTAGTATCAGTTCTCTAAATAGTTTTTCATTATCAAGTACTGTCAAATGGACGAGTTGAGTTGAATTCGAACCGGTCAAAATGGGCTGAGCTAACAAATAGACCTCCTTATCTTTTCAAAAAAGAAAAAAAAAGAGTGGAAGCGGGCTAGTCCCCGAAAATGCCCGGTACTTTAGCGTTGGGTTATTGACCCGCGCAAACTTAAGCAAGTTAGACATGTCATGTTTTCTTGGGCTGCTTTTGCCACCCGTAGTATTATCGCCTTCATCACCGACCATGTTCCTCTGCTTTTCGTGATAGCTTGAGGAGATTTTCTTGCACCACAAATGTCTAGTTTAAAAAAGAACTCGTACACTTTTGAGTTTTGACTGGAAATAGTAGAAGGGTTTTGTTACTGAGAACTAGGAAGGTGAAGTAAACGTCCATCTTCAAATACAGCCCGAGCTCACTCAAATACTAAGGTAGAGGCAGAACGTTCGCCGCAGCAGGCTACACAACGAGTTACACTTTTCTTCTTTTTGTTCATATGTAACCTCAAAATATTACTAGTATATATTTGAGGTCGTACTTTGTTTTCAGGACTTAAAAAAACGAAACAAAATTTAATGCCAGGTAAAATCTTAAAACTGAATTGAATGAATTGGTTTTCTTTGGTACCAGTTATTAGATGCAAATTGATCACGGTATTTCGAAAATCATCATCTTTTTATAGAACAGAAAGAGTACTGTGCTAAATAGATTGAACCATTTGAAACTGAGGGTTGACAAAAAATATCATTCTTACCATGCTACCACATTTCTCTTTGTATACATGTTTGCAACAAATTTTCTCAGAGTAGAAAATTAAATGCAGTCACAATATAAATATGAAGAAACATAATTCTATTGATAAATAATTGTGGGTACAATTTCGTTTTTCTCTTGATTCTTCTCTTCCGATTATCTCTGTGATTCGAGGGCTAAACCAGCATATTTCTCGAATCTAGGATGATACAGACCTCCTGGGATGTATTTGATCTCCAGCTTCTTGAACTATTTAATTGTCAAGAAGTATCCGACCATATTTTGATTTCTTTGTGAATATCCCAAGAGTTTATGGGATTTTTGAGACGATCTCTATTTTTTTGAAAGGATTATGTAACCCTTTTTATAAAAGTGACCTAGGGTTTTGGTAGAGTAGCCTCCGAGCAACACTGTCAGACTCCTAGAGTTTCAAGAGGTCTTGTAGTATCTTGTTAGGATTTAGTTTGATCCATTAAAATTTTGATGTCTACATATGCCCCTACTTCAAGGTTTGTCGGGATGTAGGCTTGACGAAACTTGAAGTACTTGGACAACATTTTTGTGCGTTCCTTTTCTTCACGTGGACTTCTTTTCTAACGGGGAAACTATCTTTCTCTGATTATCCACCGAACTTGTATTTGAGAAATGATTTCATTTTCTTCCTAGTAAAGAAATGCTTAACTTGAATTCTTCTTGGAAAGTAATTTCTCCTTAACTCCTCCCTTCATGGAATTTTAATTTCCTTAACCAACTAGTTGGATGCTAATTACCAAGTAGATTAAACCATGGTACTTGTATTTGTTGGCAAATTGAAATGACCAAGTCGCTAAAATTGTCATCCTAGAGAACTTGAACCTTGGTGTCGTCGCCCCGTACATCACAACCATAGACTCTATCAACTTTTTTTTGGTTGCAGATTTACGATGGAGTACCAATAGTCTTGATATCAGACCTCCACAAGACATCAACCCTTGGAGTTTTGCCTTGCAGCATTATGGCTTCTCGGTGAAGGATAACTTTTTGTGTCCATCTTTGCGATTTTGCCTCTTTTGCGAGGCGCGCTCTTCTAGCAATTTTGCAGCTTTGTTGAAGAACTACTTTGATAGAGAACAAGCAATATTGCTCCCAGAGATTGTGAACATTATTTGAGATCTGTTCTATTTCTGAGGATCATCGCATTGTAGTTTTCGATTTTACAGGAGAAAGAGATGAAGGGCAGAATTGGTCTCACTAGGTGTGCCAGAATTTGTAGACAATATATTGCGTCGAGAAAATAAAATCAAGACCGAAAAATATCGCAACAATAGTAGTATTTTATTTCAAATATTTGAGTGTTACCATCTTTATGATTCCTCTGATTCTACTTTTTCAATATAAATTCAAGGGCCTTTGAGCTTGATCTTGAATTTGAATTTGATTTATCCGTCGCGAACACTTTGATTGTTGCCACGAATTTTATCACGAACAAGTAGCCTTGATCTTGAATGCCTTATATTTAATTTGTCTTCATTCTTGATCTTGAATACTTGAAATTTGTATTGAAGTGCTTGAATGGTTGAACACTTGCAGTTTGTGGCCTTTGATCCACGAGCTCCCTTGTGTCTTCTTGTTATAACTTCTGTTGTCTTTTCTGAGTTATTAAGATCCTTATTTGTAGTTGTGGGAGGGAATAGTTATGATAAGAACAAACTCTTTCCGACCAATCAGATTGAAGAGTGACAAGGTCGCATTTGATTGGCCAAAACATGTCACTTCCACACATGACACGGTTTTATTGGCCTTTTAATGTGACTTGACATGCCTTATTATTTTGACACGTGGCATGATCTCATTGGTTCTTCTGTTTGACTTGGCATGCCACGTCATTTGACATGTGGCACCAAACTGAACCCCTAGAAAGGTGGCATATTGAGCCTAATAAAGTGGCTCATTATTTATAGCACAATTAAATGGACTAACTCGATGGATTAAAATTTATTTATTTAATCCATATATATATTGGACTTATGTAATTAATTCAATTATATTAGCCCATAATATTTATTTGGACCAATATATATTGAATTTAAACTATAATCTAAATTACGTTGTTGTGATCAAAACTTAATAAAATTTAAATGCTTACCATACATTTTCAGAAGATTACCAACATATATATATATATATATATATATATATATATATATATATATATATATATATATATATATATATATATNTATTGTCCTAAGCTGCCTGAGATTCGAGAATTTCCATATGTTCTCCACGGTGATGAGCTCCTTTCTATTTTTGTTGCAAAGACAACTAAAGATGGCAAATAATTTTGTCACCACTGTGCGGTGCGCTCATATCATTCCAATCTTTCAGATGTTTCGACGTGCAATACGTCAAGCTTAGCATTATTCTAACGTGACCAAGCAATTGCAATTACTTATGTTATGACGTTGCACCAAATTCATATTTAGATGTTAATCATTTCATTTGTTCTTCCTCACTAAGGGGTCGTTTGGTAGGGTGTATAAGAATAGTGTTGAATAAGGTGTATTAATAATGCATGGATTAGTAATGCATACGTTAGTTGTTAGAAAAATAATAATAAGAAAATGGCTTTGAGACGTGAAAAACGACTGCCCTTAAAAGGTTATCTCCTGTATACTAATTTAGGGAAATACAAACGATTCTCTTCAGGATACAACAAAGCCTATAATAATACTTGTGATTTTCTGTATTCACTTTGTTGGAAGAACTTCTATTTTATAGAGCAACCATCGGACCTATTCAAAACAGATGTGTTCTTTCACAAACAGACGCATCTGTTTATTCAAATAAATTTAATAAATTAAATTTCAAATAAAACAGATTTAATTGTAGAAATAAATAAAATATAAATTATTCATTTTAGGCCCGACCCGACTCGGCCCGAGTCCAAGTCCAAGTCCAAGTCTTTGATATTAATATATATAATATATAATATATGTATTTGCACACATATAAGAGTATGTGTTCTAAATTAAACACATAAAAGGACAAGGACTTAAAAGGCACACAAAGTGGCCTTGCACCACCGATGTGGGACGAGTTTCACTTTTCCAACTTATATAACAAACTATCTTTCATTAGTTATGCAGATATTATTTTTTATCTATATTGTTTGGCGTGGTGTATTAAAATTATAATGCATTGCATAGTTTTTAAGAAAAATAGATGTTTACAAAAATGTCCTCCATATTCTCTAGCTTTAAGGGACTTTAAGGATAATTTTGTCTTTAACCATGCTAATGCATGCATTAATATCCTTGATATTATTTATGCCATGGTTTCTTATGCGCTACTTATGCATAGGATAATGCCAAGTATGATGTATAATTAATACAAATATTAGTTATACACAAGTTGAAAAAATGTACAAACAAGGTATTAGTAATGCGTAAAATTAATGCAAGCATTAGTTTTTCTAATAACTCCTACCAAACGACCCGTATTTAAGAAGTCTGCAAATGTTATAACCAAATTTAATATGCCAAAGCGAGTAATATTTGGGATCAGAGGTACTATTCCATTTTTTCGTTTATTAATATTTAGAAAATTAAGAAACTCCTTCTTTCTTTTTGCAGTGAAGACTAGAGGAGAAGTAGGGATTTCAAGCCACCGATAGGTGACATTGTGGCTCCGCCTTTGGGTGAAGTTAAGCGTTCTTGAGGCGATGAACGAATTATAAGCTCAAGTTTTTGAGTTACCACAATTATTAACCTTTTCTCTTGATTCCCGCTTATTCATTTTGCTTTATATATGATTGATGTTCTTTTTCTTTCTTGATTTTGTGGTGTCTCCGGATTGCGCCCGGAACCTAAACGTGGTCTTTTTGTACAAGTGTGATATAAATGTGTCTAAACAAAAGAGCGATCATTTTATATAAACGCGGTTTTAAACCGTGCTATACTTTAACGGTGTTTTTGGCCATTAAAGTATAACGCGGTTTAAAACAGCGTTATATATGTATAACACATGTATAAACCACGCTATGCATGAATGATATGACAGATATGTATAGCGCCTTTAATAACCGCGCTATATATGTATAGCACAGTTATAAAGCACGTTATACTTGTTTTGTGGGCCCACCAATAAGTCGTTGCGTTTAACTGACACAACAATAATTCAAATGGGTATAGCGCCCTTTAAAAGAGCGTTATACCTCAAAAATTCAGCCCCTCCCCTCCCCCCGAGCTAGGCATTGCCTTATTTTAAAGGCGTTAGAATTTTACAAAAATCCATTCAAAAAATATTCTAACTCCCCTTCAAACTTTTATTCTTGTTAAATTCTCAAGCATTTTTTCATAATGTCTGAAGAGCGAAAAATAAGGGTTTCATTATATTGGGGGGGTAGGTGAGGTTGTGGTGGCGAATAACTCTGTGAACTATAGCTTGTCTCCACAGTGTCATGTTAAATTACCACTTATAATGAAGTACGATAGATTGGTTTCGTTGTTATGTAATGAAATGAGTATGAGGAAACGTTCCCTGAACCTTAAAGTAACCGGAAGATATCTGTATTCCGTCACTCCGCAAGGGGTTGCTTGTTACCCTGAGTTTAACATCGACGATGATGAAACATTGAGGGATTTTTTGAGGATTCCGGATGAATACCAGGAATTTCTTGTAATAAAAATGTTGGAAATGTACGTCAAGGTTGAAGACGTTCCCAATAATGAGGTTGTGCATAGTAGGGATAACCCCCAGTCATCGGGTGGTTATTATGGAGCAGTTCTTGCTGGACAGGTTCTGTATGAAAGAGTTTGCCTTGATTTATTCTTATCACCACCGGCGAATGAGCAGCGAGGAAATAATTTCTCTTCTGCTTTACATAATCCACAAGACGAGTGGTAAAATTTAATTTTCCTTTGTGTTATGATGTACATTTTTGTTGTATTAAATTTGTATTAATGCTCATATATTCCACAGGGGGTACCGGCCAGATATGAATTTTACAAGTCATCACCAACAGGAAAATGTCCATCATGGAATGTCAATACATTACGACTTGTAAGTGGAGTGATACAGCTATATGGAAAGCGTTTATTAATTTCAGTAGCTTATTATTTTGTTGTTTGTGCAGTGAAAACGAGCAAGTGAACCACATGTCCTGACTCAGTTGCCCGAAGACGACATATTAAATCGGGATCTGGCAGATGCACAGAGTTGCGAAAGAGAACAGTAATTATGAAAACAATGCCGATGATTCCGGAGACAACACACCCTTACCTCGTGAGGATGGTGATGAGGAGGGAGATAATGAAGGACCTGATTTGATGAGGGAGTATGATCCACCCCCCGTTAGACCAAGAATGTACGAGTCTCAAAACTCATTTCATTCAAGGAAGATTCCCTACCTTGATAACTTGCCAAGTATGCCGGATGTGGATGCTCTCACAAGGGATTTTGATGAAATTCGGGCAGCAATGTGGGATGATTCTAGACCAATGGTGCTGGCAATGGGCATGCCTTTTTTCTGATAAAGCGCGCCTAAGCAGGGCGATGAAAATGCACAACGTAAAAGAGTGTCGTGAGATGGCGGTATGGGAGTCAACTCCGGAGGTATACAAGGTTGTTTACCATAGATGGTTTATGGGTGGTCATTGGATGTTGCGTGCGACCAAGAATAACACAGGTCTGTGGAAAGTGGGTAAATACATTCCCACCCACAGATGTGAAATGGACACATTCAATGGGAATCACTACAACTTGGATATTGACTTGATTTTTCTTGTCCTTATTCCACACCTTGAAGCGTCCATAAGGTATAAAATCAAAGAGTGTGTTACATCAGTCCACCTGGAATATGTCCATATCATTACCAAAAGAAAGGCATTTCTCGGGCGCAAATGTGCGTTTGAAATTGTTTATGGTAATTGGGATAAGTCATTTACAGCTCTACCCAGGTACATAGCCGCACTGAAACACTTTAACCCCGGGACGGTTGTTGAATGGAAGCTTGAGCGGAGTCCGAAAAAATCAGAATATATATTCAATTACGTGTTCTGGGCATTTAAACCAGCAATTGATGGTTTTTCGCATTGCCGGCCGATAATACCCATAGACGGCACTCATCTCTATGGAAAGTATGATATCATGTTGTTGATAGACGTTGCAGTAGATGCTAGTGGACAAATATTCCCTCTAGCTTTTGCTATTTGTGCCAATGAAAGCCAAGAGACGTGGACGCTGTTTTTGAACCATTTGAAAGAGCACGTTGTCAAATAGCGTTGCGGTATTTGTCTAATATGTGATCGGAATGGTGATATCTTAAGTTCTGTATAGAATTTGTCTACATGACAAGAACCTTATGCCTACCACTGTTACTGTGTGAGGCACTTAAAGGACAATTTTCAGAAGGCACATCACAACAAGGACCTGCATGATTTGATGTGGATGGAAGCAACAGACCACCAAGAGTATAAATTCCGGAGGCACATGAAATCTATCAGGAAGGAAGACGAGTGAGCCTATCATTGGTTGATGCAACACGAGCTTCACAAGTGGACTTTGCATACGGATTGTGGAAGAATATGGGGAATTCTAACTACAAACGTGTCAGAATCTTTCAACGGGTTAATGAAGTCGGCAAGAGGATTGCATGTCACTGCCATGGTGTGGATGTTGTTCAAGCATATGGCGGAGAGGGTTGTTGAAAGGGCTGCAGCTGCAACGTCATTGATGGAAAGGGGCGTTGAATCTATGCCACTGTCGACGAAGAGATTTGAGAAATACAGGCGGCGAGCACATTGGCCTTCATTTTTGCAGTATGATCACGACATAAATGTTTTTGAAGTTCGCACCGCTATCCATTAAAACCGGGGGAATAATGTATATACCATAAATGAATCTAGAAGGTTGTGCTCTTGTGGGAAATGGTACATCTACCACATGTCGTGCTCACATGTCATGAGGTGCTTTCAATATGTTGGTTTAGGTCCAACCAACTACGTTGATAAACAATATAGTGTTGTTGCTTACTTAAACACCTATAATGGACAGTTGCAGCCAGTGGGTATTGAGCATTATTGGCCGCCGGAACCATTTAAAATGGTGTGTAACAAGGACTATTTGCGTCGAATACAGGTGCAGAAGAGAACGCGTATACGGAACCAAATGGATGTTAGCGATACCATTTATGCGCGCAAATGTGGTATATGCTCGCAAACAGGACACGACCGTCGAAAATGTCCTTCGGCTGGTTTGGGAGGCGGTGGTAATCAAGCTCGTGATGGGTGTTCTTCTAATGTGCCCAACTATCAATGAGTTTATATTGTAATAAGTAGTTTTTTGTTTATGTTGGAAGATGTATCAAATAAAATTATGTTTCCATTGTTGTTAAATCTTATTGATATTTAATATTTACCAGTTGAGTAAATTAATGCATTTCTCCCTCCCGTTCATGTAGTCAAAAATAGTATTGGATTAAAAACGGAAAAATATGTGAATATATTTGATAAATATAGTTCATAAATAAAGTTCAAAAGTAGTTGAGTTAAAGGTAGATTTTTGATAAATATGGGGACAAAGCATAGCGCGGTTAAATACTACATTATATGAATATATATATATAGCGCGGTTAAATACTACATTATATAAATATATATATAGCGCGGTTAAATACTACGTTATGTGTGTTGTCTTGTCGAACTGAAAAGCTGCCCGCCTAAGAAAAAGTTATTTTGTATCCGACAGAATCTTTTACACGCAAAGTATAGCGTGGTTAAATACTACGTTATGTGTATATATATAGCGCGGTTAAATACTACGTTATGTGTGTTGTCTTGCCTATAAATAACGGGCGCATTCTAGTTATTTTCTGCGCTTAACAATAACCAATAACAAAACTTTCCATAAAAGCAAGGTTTTTTTTACGCTTTAACAAATGTCTGAACGCATTTATGTATCAAGGTGCGAGTGCGGCAAAAAATGCATGATGAAGGAATGTCGGGATGATGGTGAAGTTGGACACCACTACTGGATGTGTGTGAACAAGTTTTATAGTGTTCTCCAACGAAATGTTTTGCATTTTTGAGGTATGGATTGATGATCCATGTAATCACGAATTCTATAAACAATCTTTGCAGTTTCTTCATAATTTGAGCTTAAAACAGTGGGAATATGAAAGAGAATATAAACGAGAAATTGTGGAGTTGAAGGAGAAACTGGAAGAGACAGAATTGGAAAAAAATAAGCTGGAAGATAAATTTAAGTGGTTGGAGCAGAAAATAATGGACGGCAGTGACTAAACAATGACATGTATGTGTTGAGTGTACTACTTTATCTTTATGTTTTCCGTGTCATGTATTTTCATTAGTTGTACTTAATTTAAGTTATGTTAAGTTGCTATGTTTGTGTTTGTGTTGTAGTATTAAAATAAAGAAGGTACGTGGAAATAAAAACATAATGCGCATATTATGTAAACATAAAAATTGTTGTTATTATTTACATAAAATACAAAAAAAAAATCAATGCGTCCCACATCCTGTGTGCTTCAACGCAGCCGCTGGCCTGAGGCACATCCCATCCCGCCAGGCTACGCTATCAGGATCATCCTCATCACGTCACCTCTTTATAGCAGGATGCGCTGCAACATGATTATCAGTGGTGCTGGCAGAATCGGTAGAAGGGGTCGTCGGTCCAGTAGAAACCTACAGAAGAATAAGTCAACTCAGTATAGGAAAGTATATATTAAGTCACAACAATTTAGATTGACTTACCATGATCTCGTCGGGTTCCTGAATATAATCATCCATCGCAGCAATGTCAGCACCGCACGAAGGGGCCTCCTTGACGAGCGAGGATGAAGCCTTAATAAGAAAATTAATAAAGTTATGGAAATAAATGAGAAAAGTAAAAATAAATTTAAATTTAATACTAATAAAACCATACATGCGCTTGTGATGATGATCAATAACTCAGTCGGCACCCACTATCCAAATCTCGGGTCGGCCGATCCTTAGCAGCGGTCGATGGGCCTAGGAAGTATGAATCCCAATCCTCTCCGGTAAGATCTGTGCCCGTGATCAATAATGAACTTAACGGGGTCACCTGCGAAGTCCATGGAGTGAGCTGCATCCCAAGGTTGTATGACGACATGCTGCTGGGATACTCGTGCGGCTCATGTAGGTCACCCGGTAGATCCGCATCAACATCATCAACATGGGCCTCCACGCCCCCTTGCTGGGACCACCTCCTCACTGCCCACCACGACCCCATGCGGCATCCCTACCTCGAGGGGCACCCTTGCCTCATCGAGCACCCCTGCCTCGTGCAACACCCTTGCCTCGCTAGTACTGCTCTGGCGCTACATAAGCAGGGTCGAGTCCTAAGCGTTGGTCCTCTCAAGCTCGCTGCAGTGTCCGGGCAGCCAACCCTGTAAGCTGTCGGTCGTAATCGTGCAAAGCGGCCGCTCCCTCACTGGCATGTTGTTTCATCTGCAGTCCCATCTGGTAGACTATATGTAGTCCAATAGCCTGCACAACGTATAAAATGTAAACTACAGATATTGCACTAAGTTACAGTTATATAATTAATAATAACATAAAATATACCAGGGCCTCGTGTCGCGCGGCGTATGGAACGTACCGACCACCAGCTTGATGAATGGGATTCCCGACAAAAAGTCGGGTAACGCGGCGGTACCAGGGCATATATAGCTGAATAGTCTCCGTCTGGATCTGTGAGGGGGGGGGGGAATCAGTTCAGCTCGATGGTCCCAAGTATGGACTTACGCCTCTAGTCATGCTACATATGCATCGTCCACCCTGGAACGATCATCCCGCTGATAATGTGTAGCCTCCCATGTAGGCCCCCTCGGTATATACTGCGGACGGCCAAACCGTCGAAGTACCCGCTCCGTGGCATGATACTCCACAATATCGAGGCATATCAGCGGGACAAAAGTGCTCCAAATCAGTCGGTCGGCCGAGCAATAATCGGGCAGGACACCTATCAAGTCGTCGCTATATGGCGTCCAGATGAACTATCAAATAACAATAGAAAACGTGAGTATGCGCAACACATGTGAAGTTATACCAAGTAAGTTTAGGTACACATTTACCTGTGCGCCCTCCAGCATATCCAACATATCCTTGCAAAGGCGGAGATTAGGTCGAGCATCGTAATTTCGTACATATCCACGCCGGAGAACCCACCTCCTAGCTAGAGGGAGAAATGGAGGTGGTACATCCGGAGGTAATGATGGTAGAGGGTGCTGCAACTGCATAAACCGCTCCCAGGCCCAAACCTAACATACAAAGTTGACGTAAAGTTTAAGATAAATTTTGACTAGATAGAATTGGAAGGAATGAATAGAGGTATTCGAATATGTTGTCACCGGTAGAAGCGGAAAAAATCCACATACGTCATGCTGGATGCCCATGCTCGCCCGGCACAGATGCCTGCTGTCACACCTTCTTTTTCACCGGTAAGGGTAATAAGGGAGTTTTTCCACTTTAAGTGACATTATTCGGATTTGGAATTTATTATTTCAGAGTCGTCACCCGGATTTTTGACAATGCTCCGGGACACCGTTTTATTTTTTTTGAAAATCCCAAACCGAGGAATTCTTTACTCTGTTTTGATTTGTCTGCGATCAGAAATCCGAGTAAGGAATTCTGTTAACTCGGGAGAAGGTGTTAGGCATTCCCGAATTCCGTGGTTCTAGCACGATCGCTTAACTATTAGTATTTGGCCTAAATTATCTGATTATTTACGTATTTTAGCCTATTGTGCATTTATCCTTTATAAATTTTTAGCCGCTTCCAATATTTATGGATTTATCTTGAAACAAGTCACGATGGCGTGCACTTGTCGTGTTAGACACGTTGCAAACCGCATCACATGAAATGCACCCGCGATTTTCGCCATGTTTATTTTAATTATTGTTTGAAGTTGTGGTTGGGGGCATGAGTTGCCACACCCGAGTGGGATTTATGTATCGCTACTATGCCACAGGAATTGTACCCATAGTCACGACGATTTATTATGAATCACGCCTAAAGCAAGCTACGAGGTTCATTGATCCTTTCCTAGCTCTAATTTGAGATTATGTGAAGGAGCTCATAATTATGGAAATACAGTACATTAAGAAATTGTGTGAATGGGTTGATTATAGGCAGTTTCATTTTCTTATTTGAATCACTTCTCAATGACCTTGCTAACTTTGGATTATATGTCCAATTTTATCGTTTGTGCATATGAATTAACAAAGGCAATTACTATTTCACAGGTTCTTGCTAGGAGTTGCAGA
>ML304938.1:0-176874 GCA_005239505.1 Nicotiana paniculata
GGGCATGTTTAAAGAAGGGAAAGAATGTGAAATTTTGTATGTTCTTACTTGATTGCCGGTATCAATCATAGTTAAGGGGTAATGTGTGTGATTAAAAAGTAAAATACTCCTTTGTTAATGAAATGTGTACGTGTTAAAGGATATTGCTCGAGGACGAACAAGAGTCTAAGTGTGGGGTGTTGATGCGTGGCTAAAATTCATAGTTTTAAGCATTATATACCTTACATTTTATGTGCTTTTGTGATAAAAATACATGTTATATGTGCATAGTGGAGTCTATTTTATGTGTAGGTGAATTGGAGATGGAAACCGAGCTAAATGGGTGCTTAAACATCGAAAATACGCTCAAGAGTCGAAAAGGAGTGACCCGGGCAATACCCAGTCGTTTGGCCCCTAAAGCCAGACATGCCTTGGCGTTAAGGGGGCGTTTGGCCCTTAAGGCCAGGATGACCCTGGCGCTAGCCAGGCGTTAGACCCCTAACGCCAGGCCTGCCCAGTCGTTAAGGGGGCATTTGGGGCTTAACGTCTGGGTCCCTGGTCCAGTCAACTCCGAGTTTTAAAGGTTTTTAAGTGTTTTCCGGTTGGAATAGAAGTCTCCTACACGTTTAGGGTTTATCCCAAACGTATAAATAGACACAATAACACAACTTTGAGGGGAGGATGCCATTTTAGAGAGAATATACACACAAGATCATTGAAGAAGCAAAGGATTATCAGTTTTCTTCATCTTAATCTAGTATTTTCCATTGATGCAAAGACTTATGCAATTGTTTAATTCTAGTATGACTGGCTAAACACCCATTGTTCTGGGGTTGTGATTTAGCCATGACTATTGTTATTCGATATTAACTTAACCTTGATTTTAATTCACTCAATGTATGGTTGTTTCTTCAATTCTGCCTTTAATTGCTTAATTGTTTGGCCAGCAATTAGGTTCTATATACTATCGATGTTATGCTTGGGAAAGCCGCATATAGATTAGAGAAGAATTGAAGAGAGCGCGATCTTAACCCTTCAGGGAGCGGATTTTTGGTTAGGATAGGAATATACCTAGTTACCGTGGTTAATTAAACATCGTAATCTTTGTGCGTTCTAATAGATTAATTTCATAGGAATATAGGCATTAATCTATTGAGAATAGGCGAGTAGTACTTTGGGAGAAGGCTACGAGAGAAATTATCGATGAATTAGCAACCATGAGTGAATTATATGAAAGGGAGAGTAAATTAGAATGCAATATGAATGGTGAATTGATCACAACCCGGGAATATTTGTCTCTATTGAATACATAACAATATTCTCATTACTTGATAATTAGTTCATATAATCATAGAATAAATTAGTTATATTCTTGGATTTTGCTTTGGCTCGATTAAATAGCAATTAGAGTGATCCAATAAGTAGTTTACGCAAGTCCCTGTGGGTTCGACATTCGATTTAACATTATATTACTGCTACGACCATGTATACTTGCGTGTGCGGTTTGGGACCAGCAGGCGGCATACCGAAAAAGAAAGAAGTGGGAACAATAGTGGTTGCCCAAGGCCCGAAAACTCCATTTGTATACCAAACACCTCTACCCACATACCAACCATCACCTCCCAGATATTCCCAATCTTCTACCACCTATCACACCTATAATACCCAACCATCCTATTATCAGTCACCTCCAAATCGTCCAAACTGCCAAAACCCAGGCCTAATTTTGATCGCAAATCACCCAGACAGTACACCGCCATTGCTGAACCCATCGACTAGTTGTACGAAAGGTTGAAAGCCTCAGGATATGTCACCCATATTCCCGCTGTGGCAATGGATAATTCATCTCAGTAGGTCAATCCAAACAAGACATGTGCATATTATTCCGGCATGAAGGGACACACTATTGACGAGTGTCGCACCTTGAAAGACAAGATCCAAACACTGATCGATAATAAGGTCATACAGGCGAGGGAAGCTGCACCCAATGTCCGCAACAATCCTCTCCCAGATCATAGGGGTAGAGGGGTCAATGTGATAGAAACTGATGAAGAGTGGGATCCCGAGGGATCAATCGGGCTTATTCGAGAAGGTAATGATCCTAAGAAACCTGCAGTCACACTCAATCCCATTGTGGTGCAGGTAGCCGCCAATTGAAGTCGAGGTAGCTGCATCGGTTCCTTTAGAAGTAGAAGTAACACCACCTGTAGCAACACTCACTCCATTTGAAGTGGAGGTGGCCACACCTTTCACTGTAACGGTGGCATCCACACCACCCTTCAGTTCCAATGTTGTACCTTGGGATTATGTGGCTGAGGCTAGAAGAAAAGAAAAGTCAAAGATAGAAGAATTCGGCGCTGCACAAGGAATGACCAGAATAGGAAGGGTTTATACACCTAAACATTTAGGAGAAACTAGTAAGCAAGCTTCTAACAAACCGCCTGTCATTGAGACTGGTCCAGATGACCTCTAGAGGATGGTAGCAAGGGAGTATTCTGTCCTTGATCATCTGAACAAGACTCCCGCCCAGATATCCATCCTGTCATTATTGCAAAATTCTAAAGCACATAGGAATGCTCTGATGAAGGTGTTAAATGAAGCATATGTGCCAAACAACATCACTAGTGGAGAAATGGCCAATATGGTGGGGCAGGTGCTAGAAAGCCACCAGATCGCTTTCCATGAGGACGAGCTGCCACCTGAAGGGTTAAGTCACAATAAGGCACTGCACATCACAGTGCAATGTGAAGACAAGTTCATCGCCAAAGTTTTGATAGATGGACGATCCAGCCTCAACATTTGCCTGCTGACAACTATGAAGAGGTTGGGCAAGGGTTTACATGAGATACGAGCAGGGACAATGAATGTGAAAGTGTTAGATGGGTCTCAAAGGGCCACGATCGGAGAAACTAACCTATTCTTGAAAATAGGTCCTACCTGGTTCGATGTTTTATTCCAGGTGCTAGACATCTCCGCCTCCTACAATCCAATGCGGGGACGGCCTTAGATACACATCGCTGGAGCAATCGCATCCACTTTGCACTAAGTAATAAAATTTGAGTGTAACCATCAAGAAGTGATCATCCATGGAGATGGGAGCAACCCCATTTACACCAATCAGACTATTTCGGTGGTAGAAAACAGAAGGAAGTTAGGTGGAGAAACCTACCATCACATCGAGCGTGTTAACGCGATTGAAAAAGATAAATGGTGGAGTAGCAAAATAGAGAGTATACTGGCATAGGAAGGGTATGAACTTGGTAAGGGGCTTGGTAAAATGCTTCAAGGTATCTCCAAACCAGTAAAGCTGAAGCGCCATGGCACAACCTTCGTGCTTGGATATCAGTATACCTGGCAGGAATATCAGAATTGGTTGCCACCATGGCATGGCCCAAACTATTCTCTTGAGCAACTCGTGCCGCACTTGAGTCAGACCTTCCATCAGGCCGATATCATATGGGGATCAAAGGAAGAAGAAGCATTGGCAGCATTGAGGAATTTGTTCTTGGAATATGATGATATGGATTGTTGTGTGATCGTCGAGGAGGAGGAGGAGGAGGAGGAGGAGGAGGAGAAAGTCCCTACCATCCAATATGTAGAGAGAGGAGCATTCCTCAAGAATTGGACTGTTATCCAAAGAAAGATGGGTTTTGTGTTGATTATCGGGATCTAAACAGAGCAAGTCCCAAGGATGATTTCCCGCTACCAAACATACACATTCTGATCGACAACTGCGCCAAGCATGAACTCCAGTCCTTTGTAGATTGCTTCGCCGGTTACCATCAGATTTGGACTGACGAAGAAGACGCAGAGAAAACAGCCTTCATCACACCATGGGGAGTGTACTGCTACAAAATGATGTTTTTGGTTTGAAGAATGCTGGGGCCACCTACATGAGGGCCATGACAACCATTTTCCATAACATGATACATAAAGAAATAGAAGCATATGTGGACGAAGTCATCATCAAATCCAAGAGGGCTACAAATCACATAGTAGATTTGAGGAAGTTCTTTGACCGACTACGAAAGTACAATTTAAAGTTAAATCCCGCAAAGTGTGCATCGAGGTTCCTGCCGAAAAATTGTTGGGATTCATCGTCAGTCGCCGAGGAATAGAGTTGGACCCATCAAAGGTTAAAGCTATCCAGGAATTACCACCACAAAAAGCAAGAAGGATGTGATGAGTTTCTTGGGACGTCTCAACTACATCAACCGTTTCATAGCATAGTCCACAGTAATATGTGAGCCGATTTTCAAAATGCTGAAGAAGGATGCCGCAACTAGTTGGACCGAGGATTATCAAAGGGCTTTTGACAAAATCAAGGAATACTTATCCACACCACCAGTATTAGTCCCGTGAGATCCTGGTAAACCACTACTACTCTACCTTGTAGTGTTAGATGGAGCCTTTGGTTGTGTTTTGGGAAAACATGACGAAACGGGAAGAAAAGAGCAGGCCATATACTACTTAAGAAAAAAGTTCACTCCTTATGAAGCACGATACTCTCTACTGGAACGCACTTGTTGTGCTCTGACATGGATAGCTCAGAAGCTAAGGCACTACTTCTGTGCCTATACTACATATCTCCTATCAAGGATGGATCCCCTGAAGTACATCTTTCAGAAACCCATGCCTACTAGGAAGCTGGCAAGTGGCAAATCTTGCTGAGTGAGTTCGACATTATTTATGTAACTCAGAAAGAAGTCAAGGGACAAGCATTAGCATATCATCTTGCTGAGAATTATGCAGGAGGAGAATACGAACCCCTAAAAACGTATTTTCCTGATGAGGAGGTATCATTCGTAGGAGAAGATATTGCTGAAGCCTACGACGGTTGGAGGATGTTTTTCGACGGAGAAGCAAATTTTAAAGGAGTGGGAATCGGAGCCGTCTTGGTATCAGAAACCAGTCAGCATTATCCGGTGTCTGCAAAACTCAGATTCCCATGCACCAACAACATGGCGGAATATGAAGCTTGCATATTAGGGCTCAACCTGGATGTTGATATGAATATTCAGGAATTGTTGGTGATCGGCGATTCAGATCTGCTTGTGCACCAGGTACACAGAGAGTGGGTTACCAAGAATTCCAAAATAGTACTTTATCTGCATCATGTACAAGAAATAAAGAAGAGGTTCACAAAGATAGAATTCCGGCATGTCCCCAGAATCCATAACGAGTTTGCTGATGCATTGGCCACCCTGTCACCAATGATACAACATCCAGACAAGAACTTCATTTATCCCATTCCAGTAAAGATCCATAACCAGCATGCGTACTATGCCCATGTTGAAGAGGAAACAAATGGAAAACCTTGGTTCCACGACATCAAAGAGTATTGGCAAAAGGATAATACCCGGAGCATGCAAACCATACTCAGAAATGCACACGTCGGATGTTGTCCAATCACTTCTTCCAAAGTGGAGGAACTCTATACAGAAGAACTCCTGATCTGAGACTGTTATGGTGTGTTGACACAAAAGAGGCTTGTAAATTTCTCGAGGAGATACAGGCCAGAACCTGCGCCCCACACATGAATGGCTTTGTCTTGGCCAAAAAGATACTCAAGGCCGGCTACTTTTGGATGACCATGGAAAAAGTCTACATCCGGTATGTTCAGAAGTGCTACCAATGTCAGATACATGCAGACATGATACGAGTACCGCCAAACGAGCTTAATGCAACAAGCTCACTTTGGCCCTTTGATGCTTGCGGAATGGATGTCATTGGTCCAATCGAGCCCACCGCCTTAAACGGGCAGCGGTTCAATTTGGTGGCCATCTACTACTTCACTAAATGGGTTGAAGATGCATCTTAAAAAGCTATGACCAAGAAGGTCGTTACGAATTTTGTCCGCGACCAAAATGGTCTGTCGATTTGGGGTTCCAGAGTCCATCATCACTGATAATGCCACCAATCTCAATACTGATCTGATGAAATCCATGTGTAAGACTTTCAAAATCAAGCACAAGAATTCCATAGCATACAGGCCTCAAATGAATGGAGTCGTGGAAGCTGCCAACAAAAACATCAAGAAAATACTAAGGAAAATGGTAGAGAATCACAAAAAATGGCACGAGAAACTACCATTCGCCTTACTGGAATACTGTAGCACAGTCTGCACATCAAACCGGCGCAACCCCTTATCTGCTGGTTTATGGCACTGAAGCCTTCATCCCCCCTCGAAGTGGAAATTCCTTTCTTGAGAATCATACAAGAAGCCGAACTCAGCGACGCAGAATGGATAAGGAGCCGATATGAGCAACTAGCCCTCATAGACGGAAAAAGGATGAATGCAGTATGTCACGGTCAGCTTTATCAGAACAGAATGTCCAGAGCCTTCAACAAAAGAGTCAAGCCAAGACAGTTTGCACCGGGGCAACTGGTGCTGAAAAAGATCTTTCCACATCAAGATGAAGCCAAAGGGAAATTCTCTCCCAACTGGCAAGGTCCTTACACGGTTCAAAGAGTATTAACATGAGGAACACTCATACTCGCAGAGATGGATGGGGAAATTTGACCAAAGCCTATCAACTCAAACGCAGTCAAACGATATTATGTGTAAAATCATCTTATGCTTCTCCATATTATGTAAATTGAACTACGCTCGACCTGATTCCCGTTTAAGAGTGGATACGTAGGCATCCCTGTGGGTTCGGTCACAATTCAATAAAAATTTTATTTCCCCAACAATCAGAAACTGGGGCAGAATTTTGAGGAGGACCCTCAAAATTCCGAAGCAAGTTTAGCCAACTGCAGCGTATGGAGCAGCTAGAAAAGTAATCTAGTTAACTGGGGAAGAATTTTGATAAGGACCCCTAAAATTCTACGGCAGAAGAAGTCACAATGTCTCTAATTATGTCACAGTTACTGGTTCATCTAACTAATTTCTAAACTATATACTACTATGTCTTTTAAGTTACCTGGCAGGCACCGAGGCGACTGGTGGTGGAATGACGTGGTCCAAGGTAAAGTGGAAGCCAAGAAAGTGGCTTACATTAAGTTAGTAGAGAGCACCGACGAGGATCAGAGGAGAGCAAACAGAGAAAGATATAAGGAGGCTAGGAATGAGGCGAAATTAGCGATACAGAGGCTAAGACTGCTGCTTTTGGTCAGCTTTATGAGGAACTTGGGGGCAAAGGTAGGGACAAGAAGTTATTTTGGTTGGCCAAAGCGAGAGAGAGGAAGGCTCGCGACCTGGATCAAGTGAGATGCATCAAAGACGAGGACGGTCGAGTATTGGTGGAAGAGGCCCAGATTAGGTAAAGATGGCAATCGGACTTTCATACACTTTTGAATGAAGAGGAGGATGGAAACATCATGTTAGGGAAATTGGGGCACTCCGAGAGTCACCGAGACTTTAGGTATTGTAGGCGCATTAAGGCTGAGTAGGTCGTGGGTGCGATGGGTAAGATGAGTCGGGGAAAAGCGACCGGACCAGATGATATTCCAGTAGAGTTTTGGAGATATGCGGGTAGAGCAGGCTTGGAGTGGCTGACTGGGTTGTTTAATTTTTATCTTCAAGACAAGGAGGATGCCTGATGAGTGGCGGTGGAGTAAAATGGTTCCGGTGTACAAGAACAAAGGGGATATCCAAAATTGTAACAAATATAGGGGTATCAAGTTACTATGTCATACCATGAATGTTTGGGAGAGAGTGGTAGAAGGGAGGATAAGAAGAGCGGTGTCTATATCGGAAAACCAGTTCGTGTTCATGTCGGTTCGTTCTACCATGGAAGCTATCCACCTTATCAGGAGGTTGGTGGAACTATAGAGGGATAGGAAGATGGATTTGTATATGGTGTTTATTGACCTAGAGAAGGCGTATGACAAGGTCCCTAGGGACGTCCTTTTGAGGTGTCTGGAGGTGAAAGGTGTGCCGGTGGCTTACATTAGGGCGATAAAGGATATGTATGATGGAAATATGACTCATGTTAGGACTGTGGGAGGTGACTCAGAGCCTTTTCCGGTCGTTATGGAGTTACACCAAGGATCGACGCTCAGTCCGTTCTTATTTGCTCTGGCGATGGACGCATTGACACACCATATCCAAGGAGAGGTACCATGGTGTATGTTATTTGCTGAGGATATAGTTCTGATTGATGAGACGCAAGGCAGTGTTAATGAGAGACTGGAGGTATGGAGGCAGGCCCTGGATTCTAAAGGTTTCAAGTTAAGTAGGACTAAGATGGAATATGTGGAATGTAAGTTCAATGACGTGACGGGGGAAGCGGATGTGGAAGTCAGGCTTGACTCACAAGTCATACTCAAGAGAGAAAGTTTTAAGTACTTAGGGTCAATTATCCAGGGAGAATGGGAGATAGACAGGGATGTTACACACCGTATTGGGGTGGGGTGGATGAAATGGAGGTTTGCGTCTGCAGTCCTGTGTGACAAGAATGTGTCACCGAAACTCAAAGGTAAGTTTTATAGAGCGGTGGTTAGACCGGCCATGTTGTACGGAGCTGAGTGTTGGCCAGTCAAGAATTCACATATCCATAAGATGAAAGTAACAGAAATACGGATGTTGAGATGGATGTGTGGGCAAACTAGGTTGGATAAGATTATGAATGAAGATATTCGGAAGAGGGTGGGTGTGGGTCCCGTGGACGACAAGATGTGGGAAGCGCGAATTAGATGGCTCGGACACGTACATAGGAGAAGCCTAGATGCACCGGTTAGGAGGTGTGAGCGATTGACTTTGGCAGGTATGAGAAGTGGCATAGGGCGGAAGTATTGGGGCGAGGTGATTAGGCAGGACATGGCGCGACTTTAGATTTCCGAGGACATGGCTCTTAATAGGAACATGTGGAGGTCGAGCATTAGGGTTGTAGGCTAGGGAGTCGTCGAGAGTTCTTCCCTCTTTGTACTGGATAGTCTGATAGAGTTTCTTTTAGGCTTGTTAGCGGTCTATGCCGTGTCCATATGGTTGGTTGCATAGTTTTGTGTTATTTTCCTTTCCCTTATTCGTGTTGTTATTTTTTCTGGCATCTTTTGTTGTTACATGCCTTTTCTTTTGTTTCCGTTCTGTTATTATAGTCTCTCTTGTTGAGCTGAGAGTCTCCATGAAACAACCTCTCTAACCTTTTCGGGGTAGGGGTAAGGTCTGCGTATACTCTACTCTCCCCATACCCCACTAGTGGGATTTTACTGGGTATGTTGTTGTTGTATACTACTATGTATTTTGAAAATTATGCACGCATGCCTTTGAAAAAGGAACTTTGCTTTAGAAAATGCTACCCCAATAGTTTGGACAGGATCTTTAGACAACACGGAGCAAGTCAAGCAGGCGAAGGCATGAAACAACCTTCCCACGCAAAACTCACAAATTTTTCTTTGGATTCAGGACTATTCATCATGAAAAATACCGTCACAACAACACAATCACTATGCACGAAACACATTATCAATTAAGAATACTGCACTCTTACTCTTCTTTGCATGGGACGAAGCATTGTCCCAAAAATTTGCATGAGACTAAGCCTTGTCTCAACCTTACATGAGGCTAAGCCCTGCCTCTTCACTTGCATAAGGCTAAGCACTGCCTTCTATTTGCATGAGACTAAGCACTGTCCCGAATTCCGCATGAGGCTAAGCCCTGCCTCCCACTTGCATGAGGCTAAGCCCTACCTCCTTAATTGCATAAGGCTAAGCACTGCATTCCCATTGCATGAGGCTAGGCATTGTCTCAAAGCATGTATGAGGCTAAACCCGACCTCCTTAATTACATAAGGGTAAGATCTGCCTTCTCCTTGCATGGGACTAAGCACTGTCTCGAATCTTGCATGAGGCTAAGCCTTGCCTCCCATTTTCATAAGGCTAAGCACTGCCTTCCCTTTGCATGGGACTATGCACCGTCTTGAATCCCGCACGAGACTAAGCACTGTCTTTCTTGAATTATTCTCTTCTCTCGGGTTAAGATCTTCCCTAAACTTCATACAAGACTAAGCCTTGTCTTGTTGCTTCTAGCATCATATCTTTTCACCTCATGGGCTAAAATATCGAAAACTTGTCCGAAGGCGCCATAGTATGAAGGGACCATCCTCATAGCCGGAAGACACCATGCCATGTCCTGAGGATCTCTCAAACTTGCATATCATTATTCAAAGGCGTCATGGCTCGGAGGCACCATTTTCATGGCCCGGGAACATCATTTCATGGCCTGCGAATCCCTTACCGCACAATTCATGGCCTGAGACGTCATGGTCTAAGGACGTCATCCTCAACCGTCCAAGGACAATTTTCATAGTCGGAAGGGAATTTGCATCATGTCTAAATTCAGGAAAATTTATACGTATATGCTTGCAGTACATCTTCTAATTTGCAGGTGGCCCGGTGAGTAACCATTATTCCAACAGGAGAAATCCCGCTCCAGTTCCTTCATACTATTTCAAACCTGACCACTCACCATAACCATTTCATCTTATTCAAAACCTTGTACTCGTCCTTGTGATAACGTCATCAGTATATTTCGCCGGTGGATCCAGAACTACACACGGCCTGATTCCTGTAAAACCAGGGATATGTAGGAAGCTTGAAAATCTAAATGCGGCATATATCTCTCAGATCACTCTATTCGATCAAAATTGGCCATCATATCTTTACCCGATAACTCTTTCATCCTTCCCGGGTAAAGAGGGGTAGTTGTTGATACCCAATTTTTTCCTATATTATTTTCAAAATGCATATATATTTTCAAAACAATGCATGAGCATCAATTAATATTTTTTCATAATTTTATGTAATTTAAAGGATTTTTATTTAATTTATTCCATCATTTTATTATCTAAATAATTACTAATTGCATCAAAAATAATTTTATAATAATTTATTGCTTAATTAAATAATTTTATATCTATATTAAGTTTTAATTATTTTATGCATAATCATATTTACAACTTTAGGTTATAATTGCAATAACTTTGCAATAGTAGCACATGTGTGCATAATTACTTCATTTTTACACGAAAATGACTTTTTATATTTTACAATATTAAGTAATTATTTTTAATAATTTTCATGCATAAATAGCTTTTTAATCATTTATTAACTATTTTTATAAATTATTTTATCAAACTAAATGGGTATTTAAATATATCCCCTTTCAATTAATTTTTCGGACCCAATTACTCAGCCCTTACACCTAAAATGCCTAACCCAATTACCCATCCCAATTATTAACCCAATACCCTGATCCAATAACCCATAACCCGAGCCTAATTCAATCCTGGTCGTTGATCTCGGAAGATCAATGGTCCAGGATTCATTTTCCTTTTTTAATACACCAAATGACCTAAACCCTACCCATTTCAACAAATTCTCCGCCCTTGAAACCCCTTCCCTCCTCTCTTCTCTCTCACCTCCTTCTAACCCTAGCTCGCCATCATTGTTATTCCCCTTGATTCATGGTTTCCTTCTTCTATGTCAGGCCTTACCCGGCCTCATCTCGCTACTGGTGTTGTGATTCTCATGCTACTTGAGGCTAGTCTCAAGAGATTCAAACCAAATTTGGTTCAAACCTCTCATGTTCTCGACTAAGCCGTTTGTATTCACCCATGTCTGTGAGTACTATCATTTTTGTGCTTTTATGGCTTCAAATCTCTAGTTCAAACCATATTTTTGACCTCTATTTATTTTTTTATTTTTTTTGTATAAACCTTACTGTTTCTAGCTAAATCAGTTTAGATCTCTTTTGATCTAAAGTTTTTTGAGTTTGTTTAGTATTATTCCTTTAATATTTTTTCCTTTTTTACTGCTGTTGTCATCCAATTTCATTTTTTTTCTAAATCTGGGGTTTGGTTCTAAGAAATTTCTGTAAAAATGTTATAAAACGTTTAAGTTTTCAAATCTGGTCTTCTTCTTTGCTTTTTCGAATGATCTTACTGGAGTTTCATTTCTATGGCCTTACACCTTAGGGTTTTCAATTATTTGACTGTTGGTTATAGTGTTTTGCCCGTTTACCTAACTCTGTCAATTAACATATTAATTGATTTATTGCCTAATTAGGGTTTGAAATTGTGCTTTCCTTTAAATTCGATATTTCCCTATTGGATTTTTACTCATTCTTTCCTTGTGTGTGATTAATAATTGATACTACTTGCCTTATTTCCTTTACCGGCATGATTTATGGGCTTTGATTAATTGGGGTTGACTTATAATTGATCTATGAACCTACCTCTTACCTTATTTAGCCCTAATCTTGTCTGTTGATTTATCCCGTGAAAGATGCTCCTTATTTTAAGTTATACTTACTGTTAATTGATTCATGTTAACGCTAATTGATTGATTGATTTTGCATACCTTACCTTATTTGGTTTTACTCTACTGTATGCTATAAAAACCTTTCATTGTTGTGATTTCAAGGACACACATACACGTACACGCTTACGCTTACAGACTTACACTCACCTTACCCACTCTTATAATTTCTTCACTTTACAACTTAAGAGCTCTCTCTATTTTTCCTCAAAGGATTTAAGTTCTCTCTTTATGCTGCTACACTGATTTCTGCACTGTTTAGCCAGTTGGAAGCCAAAGCTAAACTCTCTGGATCCAAACTGCCATTATATTCATGTTTACTTTCTTCCTAACTGGTATGCCTTAACTCGTGTTATGTTTTGATGTTCCATGTGCTTATATGATTAGTTTATTTCAACCTTAGCATGCTTCTGTCTGATCTATGATTCCCGCTTACTTCTTTCTAAACTAGTATGATTTAGTTCCTGCTACCCTGTCATGTCCCATGCGTTTGTTTGGTTAGTTGTTTCAAACTTCAGCATATGATTCCACTTAGTGATAATTAATCTTCAGTAATGTGAAACCTTGTTAGATTCAGTTGTATGTTCCCTATTCTGAACATGCTTAGATATTGCAAGCATGTGTGGTCAGTTCTGTCTGTTAATCCTTGCTCCTGTGACTACTTTAAGTAATGGTTTGATTATTTAGTTTGAATAAACACCAATTTTCTTGAACCTGGTGCTAAAATTGGATTTTGTCTACTCTGGTTGCACCATGTAGTTTGAATACGTTTGCTCCTAAAAAATAAAATTGTTTTCTAAAACTGTCCCCCACCTCTTATATACTATTTTCAAACTTCTACTCTTATTATCTAGGTTCTTACCTCCCCCAATGTGAGCACTGACTAGGGTCCTAGAGACTCCTCCAAACTCTGACACATTGGGGCTGATCTTCCAATCTTTTACAAACTGTTGTTCTGAGTAAGGTTCGGGTGTGAGCATTGCCCGGGGTCCCTTAGGCCCTTGGGAACTTTGACACACCAGAAGCCTAATTTTGTGTATCATGGATGGACCGCCGGTATACTTCAGACTAGCTTTACTTGAAGGCCTGATTTCCAGGTTAATAATTGGCCTACTAAGGCTCCCTATATTGTAATAATTTTTACTATATAATTTATTCATTATTGGGATATAATAATTAAATAATCTCTGTAATAACAGATCTGAGGTTATTAGTAAAAGCTGGGGGGAGGGTTATATATCTTTGTTCAAAACTCAGGTAGAAATCCTGTCTATAGGGTTACTGTGTTGATGGTGTGAGTGTTACTAATCGTTTAGAAATTCTTCCTATAGGATGTTTTTCTTGACTGTTTGTGATCATGCATATTAGAGACACTGTCTATAGGTCCTTTGGTAATTCTGCATTAGAATCCATGTTGTTAGGATCTACACATATTTCCAATCTCAATGTGCATTAGTGGTCATGCATATAGGATTCTATTTGCTTGAGCTAATAAACTTTCCTGGCAATTTGCTTTAAAAATTCTGCCCAATGTGATTAATAGATATCATGCCTATAGGAAATAAAAATCGGTTTCAACTAAGATACCACGCCTACAAGAATATGTCTATAGGATTTAAACTAATAACTATCATGCCTATAGGGTAAATCAGTTGTAAGTTTAGAAATCATGCTTGTAATAAGTTTTAACACTTAGAAATCATGCCTATAAGAGTTAACTAATTCTTCCAAAATAGAAAGCATGCCTATAGGATCTAAAGAGATAAAAACCTGTCTGTTAAAATCTGTAACTCGTTGTTATAGGTCATAATTAATAGTTATAGATACCATGCCTATAGGATTCTGCTCTGGTTATCACTCAGGCAAACTTGTAGGTTTATTAAGAATTTTGGGCCTAAAACTGTGACCTCTTTCTGCTTGAAATTTGCCCAGATTGAGAACTTAATCAAAATTAGTAGGAAAATTGATAGGTCCCGATGCTCGCCATAAACAAACTGCTTCTCTACATTCTGTTTCTGCTCATCTAGATATCCTGCCCTATAGGATCCTAAATTAATGAAATTTGTTGATTGAACTGCGTGCATTTGTTGACTATTTGTGGAGATTAACATGAGCCTTTAGTTGCTCTTCTGTGACAGTCCTATTTGCATTTTGTTTGTCGCCTAGCTTTTTCTCATTTTAAGCAACCTAGGTCAGTCTAGAACCACCTTAAATAGAGGTCCTAAACACCTCCAGGACCATAGGAAAGGGACAGGTAGTGCACGTATAAGACACATGTTAGAAGCTACTAGAACGCTTAGGTAACAACTAAAAAATAGTAATTGGGTAGTAAAGGAGATGATGACCTGTGCGCTAATACTATGTGTAGCACCCCAACCTGGGGAAAGTTACCAAGTATTGCATGAAAATGGTCCTATAGGCTAAAAAACTTAGGACCCCTTTAATTCCTGTTTTAAAATAATAGTTGTCTAAATTGCTTTATTTTCCTTTAAAGACTAATTCGCTTAATTAAGTTCGGCCGGGACCCACCGTTGTGGACCTCGAGGGGTGCCTAGCACCTTCCCCTTAAGGTAATTTCAATCCCTTACCCGATCTCTGGTGATGCAAACTAGTTTCATGAGTTAATTACTTTAGGTGCCCTAACGCGCCTTAATCTGTTAGGTGGCGACTCTTAAAATACCATATCCCATCCCAAAAGGAAGGGAGTTGTCTCATAAATGTCGAAACCCGATTTCGCGAGAAAAAAAAGGGGGCGCGACAACTATAATAGGAGAACAAACCTCCGATACTTTGGAGTTGGGCACTTAGTCCTAAGGAAAGTCACTCTCAACACTCGAAACCCAAATGAAGGGAAGCTAGGCCCTAGCTAGGAAGGACCGTACCGCGTTCTCGGAGTAGTAGGCAAAGGGTCCTACAAACTTGGCATCATGGAAGGCGAGCAACTACCAAGCAATTGGAACATATCAATGCTCAAACGCTATTATTGCTAAGGTATAACCTTCTCCCTTTTCATTTATGTTTCATACTAACTTATTGCAGGTCTTCAATTGAGAAGAGTCAAAGCACCCTTCAGCTCGAAGACCTTGGGTTAAAGCATGCGTTGAACTCTTTTTCCCTTAGATCGGGTTTTATCCCAAATTGATTTTACCGATGAGGTTTTTAACGAGGCAACACCAATATGCTACTAAGGAAAACTCAACAAATATTCAAGGCTTCTTTTCAATCAACCTCGAATAATGGGGGGCATCACCCTCGGAGGTTATTCTTTCAAAGAAATCGAAATATGCCTAAGAGGGCCTCGATAGGAGAATGTTGTATTGGGCCAAACGGTAAAATGAACTGTGTCCATGTAGAACAATTGAGCCCCCGAGGGAAAAAACATGTACAGATGTATCAAGCAATCGAAGAAGCATTTTTATTTATCAAAACACTTTGTGCCTCAAAGAAATCTACTATTTTCTCATCCAGCGGCTCGAGGGCCAAACACGCCCAAATACTCGGGGACTGTCATCAATAGTAAGCTTATCGAGTCATCAAAACTCGAACTCGTAAGACCTCAATGAGGAAACATCGAGTGTATAAGACCTCAATGAGGCAGCATCGAATCTATAAGACCTCAACGAGACATACTCAAATTTATAAGACCTTAAAAGGGCATAACCCCGATACTAAGACCAAGGATATATATTCGAAACACTTTGTGGCTCGAAGATGTTTACTATTTTAACATGAAACGACTCAAGGGCCAAATACTCCCGAACACTCAGGAACTGTCATCAATAGTCAAACTTATCGAATCATCAAAGACTCGAACCCGTAAGACCTCAATGAGGCAACATCGAGGTCTTATGAGCTCAATGAGGCAATATCAAACTTATAAGACCTCAATGAGGCATACTCAAACTTATAAGACCTTAAAAAGGCATAACCCCGATATTAAGGCCAAGGTTACATATTCGAACTTGTAATACCCCTAAAAAGGCATACCCTCGATATTAAGGCCGAGGTCACTCACCCTGGGACTAAAGGATACGACCGAACATAAAGACTATGGTCATAATAAAAGGCTACGACCAAATTAACGCGGCTCGGAGACGTCCGACTTCCGCCATAAAATCTAAAGCCTCCAAACACTTTGAAAAAACCGGTTAATCAGTCTACCCTCGGCATAAGCAAAGGAGCTTCGGTAATATCAGCTCCGAACAATGTAAAGGCTTCGAAAAATCATCCTTCGAGAAAACCTCACGAGGTACTCAATTATCGTCGCATATCGACTTATAATCGAGGTTCCTATTTGAGCCGTCGAAGAGTCGGACGAACACAAAACATGCCAAGGCATAACTAAACGTTAAAAGTCTTTAGCCAGAGTGGGGATAATTATAGCCATATTAGAGGTCGATTCGACCCAATCTAAAAAGAGCCTAAGGGCCAATATGTAAGAGGCTAAGGGCCAACCTAAAGAGCCTAAGGGTTGATCTAAAGAGCCTAAGGGCCAAATTGAAAAAAGCCCAAGGGCCAAATTAAAAATACTAAGGGCCAATGTTTTAAAGCCGAAGTATCGATATCTAAAGAACTTAAAGGTCAGTGCACACTGTGTTCGAGGCCTCATCCGAGCTTGGGCTCGAAGGCCCCTAAGTTTAAGCTTAACTCAAAGGTTAGACCTCAAGGGGCCGCCTATTATCGATAATTCATCAAGCACGAAAACCTAAGGGCTTTATATTATAAGTCTAGCACATAGGATTGGTTATCGACAACAATCAAAATTTATTCCAAAAAAGCAAAGGAAAGACAGGAAGTGACGAAAAAGCGAATATTCTTTCATATATAGTAAGGGTTCACAAAGCATATTTACAAAGCTCACGCTTGGAGCCCTTACACAAAAAGAAACAAATAGAAGTCTAATCTACCGACGGGGTCACTTGACCGGATGGAGTCCTTTCAGGAGTAGTGCCTTCGACGGTTTGACCCTCGGCCCCTTGGTCATCAACGACTTCTTCCCCCTCGGGGACTTCTTCTTCTACTTCCTCGACGCTCTCAGAGCCACTAGCTGAAGCCTTATAAGAAATAAGCAATGTCGCTGATTCTTCCTTTAAAGCCTTCACTCTTTCGATCTCAGTAGAGAGATCGAAGCCCCCTGCATGTGCTTCCTCGAGAGCATGTCTCTGAGATCCCAATCGAGCATGGTCAAGGTCTTGAATCAGCTTGAGCTCAGTCTCTTCAAATATCTTCTTGGCTCGAGCATTTGCAGCAGCAGCATCTTCCTGGTACGAGGAGATGAGTGTGTCGGCTTCGGTCTTGGCTGTGGATAGCGCGGTGGCCGATTCAGCATGGACATCCTTATGCTTTCTGCTTTCCACCCTTGCATCTTGAAGTTGATGCTCAGCCGAGGTCAACTTCTCTCGGAGAGTATCTCTCTCGGAGGCTACCTCACTCATGCGCCGCTTGAGCCCGAGGATTTCAGTATCCCCGACTCTAAGCCCCTCCCGCATCAGGTCATCTTTCTGCTTAAGCTGCAAGAATCAAGTTAAGGCATTAAATGCTAAAGTTGAACAAGCACAAAAATAAACATACTAAAACTATATTACCTACTCCTAGAGATCGACCCGTTCTCGAGATATCGTCTCCAAACGTGCTTGAAGGTCGTGCAGTTCCTCCTCCTTTTTGGCGAAAAGAGCTCTGAACTCATCCGCCTCCGATGAGAACCTCCTACACTCTTCCTCGTAATGGGCCAACTCATCTTGTGACTTGGAAAAGGCTTGATTGTAAAACATTATGGCCTAAAAACACAAAGGAAAGAAATCAGAAAAACAAGAACCAAAACTCAAAGCACGGTTGTGGAGTCAAAAGACTACCTGTTTACGGAGCTTCTCGGCTTCTTCAAAAAAGAACGAGGCGTTAAGTTCAGGGACTTCCTCAACCCCGAAAAAATATCCCTCGAACACGTCATTCTCTCCGTGGGAAGCCCCCACATTGGGGAGTTTCCATATTTTGGGCATCTCGTATCAGCCCTGGAGAGAATGATGGGCTCGGCGGAGAATCATCTACATTAATGGCCACGGGCGGATCAATCGGGGCCTTTTATCGTCTTCGGGGAGCTTCAGAGTTGGGCTCCCTGAGTTCATCTACCGGGTGCCTCTTAGCTCGAGGCATGTTTTGGCCGCCTGCCAGCTCAGGGACTTCGTTTGATCCACCCTCGAGAATTTCTTCAGCTCGAGGTGGGGCAGCATCAACAACCTTTGGTTTAGAAGCCTTCGGCTCAACAGTCGTCGGCTCAACAGGCTTCGAAGCAGTTGCGCTTCCTCTTCCCCTAAGTACTAGAGGGAAATCATCTTTCTCTTCACCCTCAGCACGAAGACTCTCTGCCACTTCCGAAGTTAAGGCCGCTGAATCGATCTTAGGCTTTTGAACATTAGCCTTGTTCGTCTTCGGGGACTCAGTCGGTGATTTCTTCTTTCTCTTCTTCTCCTTAACAGGTTTTGGGGTATCTTCTTCCCCAGGCGGGGGTTCCCTCATCAAAACGGGCTCTTCTAGGCTTGCACAAGCGCAAAAGGATAAACACAAAGGGTGAGAGTACTATCGAGAGGTATTCTCTCAAAAGAGTTCAAGTATGACGGAAATGAAACTCACCATGGTTTTTAGCCTCCCATCGGGTCTTGGCCAGGTCACGCCACACGCGCTTTATATACGGGCAGGTCGAATCGAGTAGTCGGACCCAGCCCGGAAGATCCCTGACCGCACTAGGATACCACTCGACAGTTGTATCATCGGAGGGATTTAGTTCAAAAAGAAGAAAAAATATTTAATTAACGAAATATGTTCACTTACGATTCATATTCCATTCCTCGGGGAATGGAATCCTTTCAGCATGGATCAGGTTCGAGGTCCTAACTCGGACAAAGCGGCTCATCCGCCCTCTATCCTTGTCCTCGCCGATTCTGGAAAAGAGGACCTTCGATGCCCGACGTTGTAGCTAAATCAGGCCGCCTCGATAAAGTCGGGGGCTATATATTCTAATTAGATGGTCGAGGGTAAAAGGCATCCCCTCGACCATGTTCGAAAAGTACCTAATCAGGGTAAACGATGCGCCAGAATGATGGATAGATTTGGCCGAGTGTCACCCGGTATTGTCTGCAGAAATCGAGGATCACAGAGTCTATCGATGGAGAAGATGGTTCTATCGGACCTAGGGTAAAAGGATATGTGTACACACTAAGGAAATCGACTTTATGTGTTGTTATGTCTGCCTCATGAGAAGGAATCTCCACTTGTACTGCCTCCCTCCAGCGGCAGTCAGCCTTCACTTGTCAGTTTCAGTTATCAGGCTAATGTATCGGGACATGGGTTCACATCGCCCCAGTTTCGAAGAAAGTTTGTCGACTTTGAAATCGGAGGACGTTTCACAAGGTTCGAGGATGCACTCCTCAGTAAGAGGAGACACTACTGCTTTGCTTTTAGACGAGCGTGACGATGGAGGGGTTTTCTCATTTTGGGGAACGGTTTCAGAGGTCTTTGCCATTTTTGCTGTAAAATTTCAGGAGAAAAGGAAGAAATTGGTTGAGAGATGAACACTAGAAAGAAGTAAGAAGAGTTGTTGAAGATATGAAGATATGGTGAAAAGTAAAGGTTTAAGGAGTGAAGGATTGGGATATTTATAGGGGCCAGTTATGCGTGTTGGAGAAGACAAAAAGACGGCCAACCACCGTAATCGATTCGAAGCTTTTTGAGAACCGTGCAAGCGTGACTTTTGAACATCCCTTTTGTCACATCAATCGCCTGCCTGACGTAACTAACGTTGTGATGGAGACATTGAAGAGTCAAAGAATTCAAATCATTTCTTATCATCACTCTAAGAAACGCGGAGACTATCTGTATACGATCAAAATCGGGGAAGTCCGATTTTAAGGCCTCTATGGCGTTCTAAGCCCGGTCTCGAGAGGCTCGAAGAAGAATTTGAAGCTCGACCCCGAGGTGCATCTTTCGAGAGAGTGTATCAAAGGCTCATCGCAGCATACCTCGAGGCGGTATAAAAATCGATGGTCGTCATGGAAAGGCGGGAAACGGCCAAAGGCACGTGGTTAGAGCTGATAAGGTCTGCAAGAGATAGTACAAGTCCGTACTAAGCCGTTATATAATTGTACTAATAACATTTCTTTGTCATAATTAGGCACGTACTATGTTGGGATTCTCCCCTCCTATATAAAGGGGATCCCTATCATTTTGTAAGACACATGAAGATTCACTGCAATAGAACATTTTCTGCTTTTCTCGCTTAACGTGCTCAAATTTGTCCTACAACATTATTATTTTTTATTGATTGCTCTCCATTTATTGTCCTTCATTTATTAACTGCCAAAGGCTACCCTCGAGGTCTCCGATCTTACTGAGCTCGAGGTCCTCGGCTTCGTGACGACTTTGGTTTGTTTATTTCATTTTCTTTACTTGCACTTATTACTTCCTAATAATCAACTAGTGTTAGAATAAATCACATATTTTAGAACCACAAATTAAATATAATTGTTAAAATCATTTTCGAGGTAAACATTATTGTAAAGGTCAATAGAGAAATAGGGAAAGAAATTATATTCCAACGAGAAAGAGGAAAAACCGTTAGGTTATCATTTGCCAAATTTGAACTCAAATGGAGCTAGGTCTCTTGAAAACCAGTTACAAAAGGAGACCTTGACAAACAGAGGAACTACATCACTTAGAACTAGGAGTAGTACTCAACCCAGCCACCACTCTCAGCTACATCAAAACACTAACAATATTTACAAAAACAGAGTAACGACAAGCGCAACTCATCGGACACAGAACATACATGAGTCAAGCAGCTGGAATATGCATGTTGAGCCTCGATTCATATCTCACAGGTCGTAAGGAGGAGGAGGGCTTCTGGGTCCAATCCCACTAGCATTCTCGTATGCAAATGTCCCTGATCGCCTGCGGAATCGAAATGCCTCCTTTCCTCCCGCACCTGCAGTACATATATACATTCAGCCTGATCCCTTTTAATTTTACCCGCAACAAATTGTTGTACGTTACACCCAACAGACATTAATAAATAATTTCGTCCAACTACGTAAAAACTTGTCCCAAATACTAATTTGCGTTTCAATAAGGACATTTTACGTCGTTATGCTTCAATTAGGCATCACCTTGTAAATTGTATCCACCTATACATTTTTGCCTTGCATTATCCGGTAGATAATTTGACATTATTATTAAATTACATAATTGGCCTCCTACCATCTTCACAGATTCTCCCTCCCAAAGCTGAATTTACAAACTACTCCAACAATAATAGGACCCCCTCTAGATCTGTGATAGTCCGCCTTTATTGGAGGATATTTTCTGTTAACAAAAGACGTATTCTATATTGAAATATCTTCCATACTCTGTCTGGTAAATTGAACGAACACTGAAACAACACCAAGCTGAAATTAAGGCATACCAGCAAAGGGAGATACCGGAGGAGTGGAACCGGCACTGGCAGGCGAAACCGGAGGAGAGTCTTTACTCAGATTCCCTGGAGGCTTTACTATCATTATACGTTTTGACACCCTAGCCGCCTCTTGACTACCTTCTGATTCTGCAACTTAAAATTCATTAGATTCCGATATTATATCATCGAAAAAAACGTACTGAAAATTTCGATCAAGCGTCTTTTTTTTTTTTTTTTAAAGTATCATCTAAGTGATCTAAAATTACCGTTTCAATCTTCAAATTGAGACAATATATAGTGACATCGTCCGATTATATGTTATCTTAATGAGAAAAGTTCCTCATACGATCAAAGGACTTTATCAACAAAAAATAAAAACTATAGATCATCCCCCTGATATAAATATGACCATAACAGATAGTTAATTATTAGAACGTAATTAAACTAGTTTTTGCAATACGTGTTATATATAGCAGTTGTTAATTCGTTATATATTGTTGTTGGAAGATAGCAACAAAGGCGTACCCTTGCCGGAACTTGAGGCCAAATTAAAGGTAGAGGACTTTCGGAGTTTGCCAAGGCCACTATCGGGACGGGGGCCGGCGACGGTGTCGTCCCAGAGCTTGTCAAGTATGCTCATGGCGTAGGTTAGCGAATCGGCGTAGGTTAAAGTATGGGAAAACCGTATGCTTAGACTGAGTGAGTGAGGGAGGTGTAAGGACGCTACGGAAAGGTCTCTTATTTATCGAGGGAATTAGCGTGAAATATCGACCAACCTTTGTGGGATGAGATTGATTCTGTATCGTTGATCTAGATCTGGGATGAGATGGGCGATGGATCTATTAGCACAATGGGATAAGATCAACGTGACAAGGACGGAGTTGGTTTTTCTTTTTTCGTTTGCTTGATCTTTTAATATTTCGCCGTTTGGCAACTTCGGATAGATTTGATCGAGTGTGTCACGTGACGGGTACTTTTCGAGGGAAATATGGGGTATACCCCTAATTTTTTTCTTTAAGATTATGTTATTTAGATAGTAATTGTACATAATTTTGTTTGTTTTGCTATAACATAATTTTAAGTTAATTTCATGTGTCATGTTCTGTCACAAGCGTATAACACATAATAAACAATAATAAAATTACCATCAAAGGATGTGGTGCAGTAGATGAGATTGTTCTTCCCTTAACCATAGGTCTCAGATTCGAGTCTTGGGTATGAAAAAGATCTTGGTAGGGAGCGCTTCCCTCCGAATGGGGCCCTATGGGACGCGAATCCGGATATAGTCGGACTCCAATGCAGGTACCAGACACCAGATGAGAAACCAAAAAAAAAAATAGTAATAAAATTAAATAAACTTTTTTAAATGGATAACTAAATAAACTTCAATGTATAACAAATATATGTGCGTATAAGATATTAAAATTTATTTATTGCTATATATAAATATAACGTGTAATAATTATAAGTATATAATTAACATTGCAATAAGTAATACTCTCGTCGTTTCAATTTAGATGACACACTTCCTTTATCATTTTGTTTCAAAAAGAATGACACATTTCTATAATTGGACCCTATTTTAAAAAGTTTAGTTACCTCGTCCTTTATGAACGCATGTTTTACCTCGGACTGCGGCCTTCTCTTTTGCTTTACCGGTTTTAACCTGGGGTCGAGACTTAGACGATGTGTTGTTACCTCCGGTGGGATCCCTGTCATGTCTAAATGGGACCACGCAAAATAATCTATGTTATTGATAAGGAATTGAATGAGTTTTTTCTTGAGTTCGGGGGTTAATCCCGTTCCCAGGTATACCATTTGTTATGGCAGATGTTCGATCAATATCACCTACTCCGGTTCCTCGACCGTGGTCTTCATTGCATCTGATTCCTCGGGAGCGACAAAGGCTCGAGGGGTGAGGAAATCTTCTTCTTAGTCCTCGAGTACCTGTTCATCGGATTCAATCGAGGTTGTGGTCTGTGATTGCTATTTAGCCATCTGCTTGTCTTTGATGTTTGATTTCTCCAACGCGAAGGTGTCGGCAAAGGTGGTAAATCATGAACTGCAAACATCTCTTTTGCTGCGTGCTGCTCCACATAAACTGTTTTCACACCATCTTGTGTTTGAAACTTCATCATATAGTGAAGAGTCGATGGTACCGCCCTCATGCCTTTCGAGCAATGCATTGTACCTCATGTCACCTTCGATGACATGAAATTTTGTGTCCTGGGTGGTCTCAGACACATTCACGGGCATGACGAACTCACCCATGTTGATGTCGTTTAAGACTCGAGATGCTGGTACGATTTGATCTAGCAGCCCGAGCTGCTCTACGACTCTCGACCTGATTATGTTAGCCGAGCTACCTGGATCCAGAAGAACACGTTTAACTTGAATTTTATTTAGTAAAATAGAAATTACCAGGGCTTCGTTGTGGGGCTGAGAGAGGCCTTTTGTTTCCTCATCATTCAATGTAAGGGTGCCTTCGAGCATATAATCTCGAGTCCGTTTCTCTCTCGTAATCGACATTTTGGTGCGTTTGAAAAAAGGTCCCTATGGGATGTCGACCCCACCAACAATCATGTGGATGATATGCTGGGATTCTTTCTGCTCATTCTTTCTATTGGCATCTCTTTCTCTGAAGTGATTGTTTGCCCTGTCACTGAGGAACTCTCGAAGGTGACCTTCGTTGAAAAATCGAGCTACCTTTTCTCTCAATTGTCTACAGTCCTCGGTCATGTGGCCATGTTTACTATGATATTTACACCTCAAGTTAGGATTCCTTTGGTAAGGGTCAGTTTGTATCGGTCTGGGCCACCTGGTATCTTTATTCCTTCCAATGGCCGAAACAATAGTTGAGGCATCGAAGCTGAAGTTATAGGTACTTCTGCGGGATCGGTGTACTTGTCAAATTCATTCTTACTCATGAGTCCTCGAGAATTTTGCACCCTATCGTTTCTTTGATCATTTCGGAGGGGGGGGGGATTGTGTCCCGAACTGCTGCTTCTTCGATCCGAGACATATGGCTGGTACCTTTCTCTATTTGACCTCGATTCTCTGTCGTTATCCCTCAAAGCCTTTACTGATAAACTGGTCGGGTGAACTGACCCCGAGGGGACTCCCAACTGGTCTTCCTCGACCTTGATCTTTGATTGGTATCTATTATGCACGTCTTCCCATGTAAAGACAGGGTATTCAACCAGATTCTGCTTCAACTGCCGTGATGCTATCGAACTTCCCTCATTCAACCCTTGTGTGAAATCTTGAACGGCCCAATCATCGGAGACGGGTGGTAACTTCATTCATTCCATCTAAAAATTGGGACACGAACTCCCTTAACATTTCGTTGTCCCTTTGTTTAATCTTGAAAACGTCTGATTTTCTAGTTGCGACCTTTATAGCACCAGCGTGTTCCTTTACAAATGAATTTTCCAACATGGCGAATGAATCGATAGAGTTCGGGGGCAAGTTGTTATACCAAATCATTGCTCCCTTAGATGAAGTTTCCCCAAATTTCTTCAGCAAAACGGACTAGATATCATCGTCCTCTAAGTCGTTTCCTTTTACACCGCATGTGTATGTAGCGATATGCTCGTTAGGATTTGTGGTCTCGTTGTATTTGGGTATGTCCGGCATGCGTAACTTCTTTGGAATAGGCTTCGGGGTCGCGCTCGAGGGAAAAGGATTTTGTACGAACTTTTTTGAATCCAAACCTATCATAATTGAAGGTGCCCCCGGTATCGCATCAACTCGGGAGTTCTACGTCTTCACCTTTTTGTCATTATCTTTGATCCTCTGTTCTCCGGATTCGATCCTTTTGGTGAGTTCCTCGAGCATTCTCATTATTTCAGGGTTAGTCTCCGATCAATTATCATTCGACCTCTTGCGCACCCACTCAGTTCGACGAGTGGTTGCTCATCCACACTTGGAGTTTTTTGATGGCTTTGTAGTTGAGCAATTGCAATCTGCTGAGCTTGTAGCATTTCGAAGATTACTTGGAGGCTAACTCCCCCATCTCCTAGAGCCTGCGTTCCTTGACCACCAGGTCGGGCCTCCCTGTGTATACTCCCTCTGATGTCTGCACCTAAGTCCGCATTTAGAGCAACATGGCGAACCAACATCGAGTGGTTCTGCAATCGGCACTACTCCGATGTTAAGCGGTGGTACACCTGCCCTTGAAGCAACTGCATTGTCATTTTCCCCGTGAAATCCGAGGTCATCACTGCCGTGCATGGGTGCATTTTGCGAGTTCGACATATTTCAACCTGAAAACAAAGAGTCTTTGACAATAACAAGTGGGAAAATAACGTGTGTTATCAAAATCAGCACTAAAATAATCACTATTATCTTTAGCCCCACGGTGGGCGCCAAACTGTTTAGCCTAAAAATATGAGTAACAATTACACTTATGTTTGAGGTCTAAAATATATGTAATTTAATCGAATACTTATTGATAATCGAGAAAATAAGTGTGTGAATTAAGTGAGCAAGATAGATCAAACCAATGCGTGAACAAGCCTCGACCTCGAGTCATGACAACCTCGAGAAGACTTCAAATGAACAATAGAATAAAGTAAAGAGAAACTAAAGAGCAATTATGAGAGATGAGCACAAAAAGTAAGATTGTATATTCTTTATGAATGATTGATGATCTTTACAAATAGTTGGGGTCCCCTTTATATAGGAGGAGAATCTTAAATAAGGTACATTTCTTTTTTACAGTAAAGAATCTTATTTGGGATAGCTGTATAACCACCTAGTACGGATTTGTACTAATTCGTACAAATCTATTTCCGGAATTTACACTATGATCTTGGGGAAGTGGCGAGAATCTTGTCCTTATGTAACAAACTTGTAACGGCACGGTCTTGGAGTAAGTCGTACTTGGCTCCGATGTTCCTCGAACACTTAGGTCTTCGAGCCTTTTATCTTGCCTTCGAGCCCAAGCTTGGACATTATCGAACTTCTACCCTCGATACAACCTCTCGAGCCTACAAAATCGGGGGCATATAATTTTGACCGTATACAATGGCTCCTTTTTTCAGCATGGTGCTTGATTATTGGTGGCTAATAATAAGGATTATTTGATTCACATACTAGTTATAATGAAAGTTATAATATATGAATTATTTATGCAGTAATAAAATGAACGAATTACAATGCTTTAATTAATAATAAAATGATTGTCATACATGAAATACAAAGTACAAAAGGACATTTATGTCTTAAACTAGTTTGACTTCTATCACGTGATAACTTAATCAATTATATTATTTAATTTGATACTGCCAACCAATGCATTTGCTAGCTTAAAATTATCTTTTTCTTATGCGATTAACCAAATATTATATAATATCTTATTCAAAATTTTATAATGGAAATAATTACCCCAGTACATTCAACCAAACGACTCCGAGAGCAATAACTTATTTAGGCTAATAAGTTGATGCAACTCCAAACTTTAATTTACAGTAAGGTATCAGCTCAATTATTAGGCAGGTTATTACTGCTCAGAAATTTATCAGTGTGATAACTTAATTTTCGACTGTTCTTTTAACTTGAAACAGTAAGTAAAACTATAACGTAACTCTCGAAGAATATTTAGTAGGCGTTTGGACATAAGAATTGTAAAAACCCAAAAAATGGTGAAAATATTTTTCAAGCGCAAATGGTATTTGAAATCTTGAGTTGTGTTTGGACATAAATTTTAATTTGGGTTATTTTTGAAGTTTTATGAGTGAATTTTGAAAAATAGCTTTTTGGAGTTTTTCAAATTTTTGAAAATTTTCAAAATGCATCTTCAAGTGAAAATTGAAAATTTTATGAACAAAGCTGATTTTGAAAAAAGTGAACTTTTTTTGAAAAAAAGAAAAAAAATTGTATGTAGTTTATGTTTATCCTAAAAATCGAGTAACAATTAAACTTATATTGTGGTTTTAATGATACATGATTTAATCCAATACTAATTGATAAATGATGAATTAAATAGATAAATTGGATAATAAAATAAACCAAACTAGTCTGCAAGTAATGCGTGGACCTCGGTTCGAGATGGTCTCGAGGTTAAGTAATAAGAACAGTAAAGAATAGAACAAACAGTGATGAACAGTGAGTGAAATAAAGAGAGCAACAGAATAGATTCTTATCAGTGAATAGTGATTATGATGTGTTTACAAATGAATGGGATCACTCTTTATATAATAGAGGAATCCTAAATAAGGTACAATTCTAATAACTGAAGTAAATCCCATGATTGGAATCAATAACCGCTCTGATATGATCTATTCCAGGATTTCCGCCGGTTCCTGATATCTCACCATTCCGTTGTTACGCCTTACTAGAAGTCAGTTATACTTGGTCTCGATTGTTGCAAGCCTCGATCTCAATGAACACTTCGATCTTCAGGCTCGATGTTCTATCTTCGAGCTCGAGCCTGATCTATTACGAGGCTACCCTCGAGGAACCTCCCCTGCTTATGAAATTGGGCATGCCCGATATCGACCTTATACAGATAGTCCCCTCGTTTTTTGGAGTGTAACGAGAAGAAACGAATTTGAGACTTTGATCTAATACCTCGATCAAACATGACGTCAACCTCGTGACGTAAGCGACAAAAGTGATTGAAGCGCCGCGTCTGCATAGTTCCTAAGGTCATTAATTAATGCTAGTTGATTGTCGGCCACCAGTGCTTTCAAACCGTCAAAATGGCAATTATAAATAGATCACCTTCATAATCTTCTCAAACTTTACTTTCAATACTTCTTCTAATCTCCAAAAGCTCTTCTATTCTCTTCCAGTTCATCATCTTTGCCAGTTTTCGTTCGCCAATCTATTATTAAAACACAAATTCCGCCTTCTTCTTTCTTAAATCTCATATATCAATGGCAAAAACATCAAAGAGTCTTCCTCAAAAAGAAAAGGCCTCCCCATCGCGGCCGGCCAGTGACAAAACACCGGTGGAGCCACACATTGAAGAGTGCATTCCTAGGCCGTGTGAACTTACTTCTGACTTTAAAGTCAAAAAACCTTCTTCATTTCCTGGTCGATGCGAGCCTATATCTAGATACATCTGCTCGATATACGAAGGTGATCTCGAGCGGGTGAAAAAATATTTCCACTGGGAGGATAAATAAGTGGTGATTCCTACCCCCGAGGAGGACAACACTACTCATGTGAAAAGTTTCTTAAGTGTGTATAATTACCCTTTCACGTTGGGCCCCGTCGATCCCGTCAAACTCGACTTTTGCCGCGAATACCGGGTAACCCTAGGCCAGATTTACCCCTCTTTTTGGCGCATTGTCATTTTGCTCAGATTCTTCAAGAGCAAGGTCGAGGGGATGTCTTTCACCCTCAAACATCTTATTATTCTATACAACCCCCGTCTTTCTTGGAGTGGACAAATAAGGCTTCAACACCGGGCCATGAAGGTGCTGTTCTCGATAGACGAGGACTGATAAGTAGGAATTTTAACCTATTATTTGCTCTCTTTTACTTGTGTTTTGGGCCAAAAATGCTTGGAGGTATTCCCGAAAACTAATGAAAGATGCTTGCTTGCAGGGATTATTCAAAATGAGCCAAAGGAATCAAAATCAACTCACAAAGGAGTCAAAAGTTGAACAGAAACCATGATTGGGCAAAAAGGTCTGAAGTGCGGACCACACAAATATTGTGCGGCCGCAAAAGCTATTGTGCGGCTGCGATCAAAAGTATGCGGTCCGCAAGAGGGAGATTCAGAGATTTGCAAGTTCAGGCTAGATGATGAGCGTGGACCGCACTTGAAATGTGCGGCCGCATTTAAAATTATGCGGACCACGATGAATGAGATTCAGAGAGCTGGCAACTTGAGCAAAAGAGAGGAGTGCAAACCGCAGCAGAATTTTGCGGCCGCGTAAGTACCTTGTGCAGCCAAGATCAAAATTATGCGGTCCGCAAGATGAAGAATCAGAGAGTTGATTTCAAGCCAAACTCAAGCAAGTGCAAACCACATCACTTTTATGCGGCCGTATAATCTGGAGCGCGGCCGCACTTAGAATTATGCGGTCCGCGAAAGTTCAGCTCAGTCCAGAATCAAAGGAGAAAAACATAGACCGTACCAGAATTGTGCAGCCGCACTCAGAATTATATGGCCGCACAACCTCTACAGGAGTAATTTTGTCAGATATTTTCATCTTAGTATAAATAAAACTTTTTGTTATTTTTAGGTTATGTAATGTTTTGTATGAGCACCTCAGACGACTGACATTTCTCTTTTCGAAAATTTTGTACTAGATTAACTTATTAATATTAGATTTTCATCCCATAAATTAATATTATGGATTTTATCTTCATTTTATCTTTAATCTATGTTATTTACATGCGTAGCTAAACCCATAGATAGGGTTGTGACCCAATCCTAGTGTGGGTATTTGATTTTAGGGCTTGAATGTGAATGTGTTAGTGATATTGAGCTTAGTTCTTGCTAGAACTCAAGAATTAATGATTGCAAACATTGATTCATGCCTTTATGACTTAGTCACTACTTGAGAAAGAGGGACTAAGTCTAGGAAAACTAGGCTAACAAGGAATTAGGGTGAACTCAAGAAATTGATAGCCTCAATTAAAGGGTTAAACCTAGATATAGTGATACCCGACTTGAGCTAATATCACTTGATTTGCATGAATACCCATTTGGACTTGAGAAAGACAAATTGGGCAAAATCTCTCAAACTACAGAGAGGTATAGACTGAGTACCCGGGTGTGATAGCTATATTATGATCCCAACTAATTAAGCTTGCCCTGGATTTTGCTACTTGTTAGATATCCACATAGGTATAAGTTACTACCCTAGTCTCTTTAAACACTTGAAAAACAACAACAAACATATTTTCCTTAGTTTCAATTATTGCAATCTTTAGAGTAAAGTTAGAAGTAGAAATCAAACCCAAACTTGTGGAAGTGTAATTAGATTCAAAACCCGCATCTAGCTTAGATATAAACCTAATTCCAAACTTAAATACCTATGGATTCGATCCCGACCTAGTTGAGTTAAAACTGCATCGACCACCCGCTACTCAATAGTGTGTAGGCTTGGACCCGATCAATTTTTGGCGTCGTTGCTAGGGAGTTAGACGATCTTAGCTATATATCTAAGTATTTGTGGGTTTTGTTTTTATTTCCTTCCATTTTTCTAATTTTTCTTTGTCAATTGCTTTTAGGTACCAATGGCTCTTAAACAAAACGAGGCACTCGGAAAGATTCCATTGGGGAGGAGGTAGATGTCGAACAAGTGGATGAGGTTCATCTTGAGCCTTAAGCACAAAGGAGAGGCAGACAAGCTCATGATAATGTGCCAAACCCTCCCACACCTCAAAGGGCAGCACACCGGGTGTTTCCCAACGAAGGCTATGTAAGTGCAATAGTCCCGCCCTGAATTAGGGCGGGAAACTTTCAGATAACCAATGTCATGCTTACATTGTTGGAACAACGGGGTTTCTCTATCGGAGCTCCACATCAAAACGCATATAAGCATCTCAAAGGTTTTGTTGACACGTGCTTGGGGGGCCAGCAGACGAATGTCTTTGAGGACGCATTGAGGTTAAGGCTATTCCCTTTTTCACTTCGGGGAAATTCTTTAGACTGGCTAGAGAGGTTGCCCAACCATTCCATACACACTTGGGATGAGTTTGCTGAGAAGTTCATCCCAAAGTTCTTTTCTCCGGGGCATATGGCGACGCTGAGAGATGAAATTTTGGCTTTCAAATAAGAGCCAAATGAACCGTTGCATGAAATTTGGGAAGGGTATCGCACAATGGTCAAAGAAGGCCCTAAAAATGATATGACCGAGGCAATGATCTAGCAAACCATTTATAGGGGGATCAACTCAACTAACAAGTGTGTGGTGAATCAACTCGCCGGGGGTAACTTCATGAACACGCCGTACACTAAATCATGTGAAATATTAGATGAGATGGTGAATACCTCTTCGGCTTGTCAAAGTAGAGCCAACGTTCCTCGGGGTGACCCTAATGTTATCCACCTCCACAAGGAACTTCATGATCATTGGCAAGCCATAGCGCAGTTGATAACCACCATGAATCAGTTGGGTAAGGCTCAGCTTCAACAGGTTTAGGGGCCAAATAGGTAAATTCCATGGAAGGAGTAAACATGATGGTCAACAAGAGAAGGCAACGAGATAACAAGTTCAATACAATCCGGAGCAATTAGAGAAAAGTAGTAGTTGGTACAATCAAGATGATACATATGATGATCAAAATGAAGAGGTTCAATATGTCAACAATTACCAAGGTCAACGGAGCAATGCTCCAAATCAACAACAGTGGAGACGCAGGGAAGCTAAGGTAATTGGGACAACCAAGGTCAACAAGGAAATTGGAATAGTGGCAACAACAACAACCAAGGCATTTGGGGGAACAAAAACAATCAAAATTGGGGTGATCAAGGAAATCATGGAAATTGGGGAGGAAATAATCAAGGCAATTGGGGTGGCAACAATCAAAGTAATTGGGGAGGAAATAACAATCAAGGGGGTTGGAACAACTCCAATCAACAATATCGGGGGCCGCACATTCAAAGGCCCCTGTTGTATCAACAACCAAACAACCCGCCTCCATACCTGTCACAAGGTCCTAGTTCTTCCAATATGAGATGGGAGGGATTGAAAGCATGTTCAAGTAAACAATGTAAAGAAACCCCGACTCCGATGCCCAAATAGCCTCCCACAACACTTCTATCCACAAATTGGAAGTTCAACTGGGCCAAATTTCTCAAGACTTGAATACTCACCCTAAGGGGGCACTACCAAGTGATACGGTGGTGAACCCGAAGGGTGGGAACAATACGGGGCATGCTATGGCGGTGACAACAAGAAGTGGGAGAGGTGGTGTTGCTAGTACCTCAAACTCAAGCAACAACGTGAATGATGATGTGTTTATGTCAATGTTTTCCAAGGAATGGGATCATATACATATGGGCCCCCAAAACTTTCCTTGGACCTTGAGAACATGAAGAATCCACCAACAAATCCCTCAATCGAGGAGCCTCCCACATTGGAGTTGAAGCTCTTGCCTTCACACCTCAGGTATGAGTTATTAGGCCATTGTTCCCCTTTACCTGTTATTCTTTCCTCAAGCTTAACTAACATGCATGTAGATCCCACCCTTGCGTTGCTCCAAAGGAGGAAGAAGGCAATAGGTTTGGGTATAAGACCCGCCTTTTGCATGCAAAAAAATCATATTGGAGGAGGATTCCATCAAAGAAGGTTAAATGAGGCCATGCAAGAGGTAGTCACGAAAGAGATCATCAAGTGGTTGGATACAGGGGTTGTCTACCCCATTTCTGATAGTTCATGGCCTTCACCGGTACAATGTGTCCCAAAGAAGGGAGGCATGATTGTGATTACAAATGACAAAATGAATTGATCCTCACAAGAAATGTCACCGGTTGGAGAACATGCATGGATTATAGGAAGATCAACAAAGTGACTTGGAAAGACCATTTTCCGCTTCCATTTCTTGGTAAGATGTTGGACAGGCTAGCCGAACGTGCTTATTATTGCTTTTTGGATGGGTATTCTAGATTTAACCAGATTTTTATTGCACCTGAAGACCAAGAGAAGACCACCTTCACTTGTCCATATGGAACATTCGCATGCTCGCGAATGCCTTTTGGTTTATGTAATGCACCGGCTACTTTTCAGCGGTGTATGATGGCAATATTCACTGACATGGTGGAGGACTTCCTCGAGGTTTTCTTGGATTCTTGCTCTGTTGTGGGAGATTCTTTTGAAGAGTGTTTAGATAATCTTGATAAGGTATTGTCACATTGTGAAGAGACCAACTTGGTGCTTAATTGGGAGAAGTGTCACTTTATGGTCGAGGAGGGCATTGTCCTCGGCCACAAGATCTCCAAGAATGGCATTGAAGTGGATAAAGAGAACATTGAAGTGATTTCAAAACTCTCTCCTCCCACTTCCGTCAAAGGAGTGAGGAGCTTTCTAGGTCATGCGAGGTTTTAGCATCGGTTCATTAAGGATTTCTAAAAAGTGGTGAACCCCTTGTGCAAGTTATTGGAAAAAGATGCCAAGTTTGTGTTCAGTCATGATTGTATGGAAGAATTTGAGCTACTCAATTATTGGTTGACTACCACTCCCATCATTACCGCACCAAATTGGATCTTACCATTTGTGCGATGCTAGCAATGTGGTGGTACGAGCGGTGTTGGGGAAAGAATCAACAAGATATTCCATCCAGTCTACTATGATAGGAAGACCATGAACGATTCCATGTCAACTATACGGTGACCGAGAAAGAACTCTTAGCCATTGTCTTTTCTATGGAAAAGTTCTGCCCGTACCTCATGGGTACCAAAGTGATTGTTCACACCGATCACGCGGCACTTCGTTATTTGATGAGTAAAAAGGACTCTAAGGCTAGGTTGATGCAGTGGGTGCTCCTTCTACAAGAATTTGATCTTGAAATCATAGACTGCAAAGAGAGTGAGAATTAAATAGCGGACCACTTTTCCTGATTAGAAGAGGAGGGGAGGCCCCATGATGGCCTTGAGATCAATGATTCGTTTCTAGATGAACAACTCCTTTCCATGTCTTTGACCGGGATGCCTTGGTTTGCCGATGTGGCCAACTATATTGTGAGCGGCATTGTCCCGAATGAGTTCTCTTCAAACCAAAGGAAGACGCTCAAACAAGACTTCTTGGATTATTATTGGGACGAGCCATATCTTTTCAAAATTTGCACTGATGGTGTTACTCGGAGAAGTGTTCCAAAAGAAGAGCAATTGGGTATTCTTGAAGCTTGCCAATCTTCGCCATATGGTGGTCACCATGGTGGAGTGAGAACTACTACAAAGGTCCTTATCTATGGATTCTATTAGCCCACCTTGTACAAAGAGGCTAGCGAGATCGTTAAGCGTTGTGATGATTGACAAAGGGCCGGTGGGATCTCCAAGAAGAATGAGATTCCTGTCACCACCATTCTCGAGATTGATATTTTCGATGAGTAGGGCATCGACTTTATGAGTCCATTTGTGAGCTCGTGTGAGAACACCTATATTCTTGTTGCTCTGGATTACGTGTGCAAATGGGTTGAAGCTGTGGCTTTGCCCAACAATAAAGCACGGAGTGTGGTAGCTTTCTTGAAGAAAAATATATTTACAAGATTTGGCATCCCAAGGGCCATCATTAGTGATGGGGTTTCACATTTTTGCAACAAAGGCTTTGACACTTTACTCTCGAAGTATGGTGTCACTCACAAGGTCTCAACCCCCTATCACCCCCAGGCAAATGGAAAGGTGGAAGTCTTCAACAGGGAGATCAAGATTATTCTATCCAAGACTGTCAATGCAAACTAGACTAATTCGTCAAGGAAACTTGACGATGCTCTTTGGGCCTATAGAACAACTTACAAAACTCCAATTGGTATTTCTCCATATCAGTTGGTGTTCGGGAAAGCATGTCACCTACCGGTGGAATTAGAGCATAAGGCCATGTGAGAGTTGAAGAAATTGAACCTTGAGTGGAATGTAGCTGTCAATCTTTGGGTGGAGCAATTGAATGAACTTGATGAGTTTTGGTTCCATGCTTACTCCAGTTCGTCCTTGTATATGGACAAGATGAAGTACCTACATGTTAAGTATATCCGGAACAAAGAATTCAAAGAAGGTGATCTTGTTCTTTTATTAAACTCTCGATTAATGATGTTTCCGGAAAAGCTAAAATCAAAGTGGAGTGGTCCTTTTGAAGTGGTACACGTGACTCCTTTTGGTGCTCTAGATTTGAAAAATAAGAACGGTGAGATCTTTAGAGTCAATGGGCACCGGGTGAAGCACTACCTTGGTAAGGTTGATGATGGACACTTTGTGGCATTGCTCCATTTCAAATGAATGATGGTAACATGTGTCGTGCCGTGACGTTAAATCAGGCGCTTTTTGAGAGGCAACCCATGTCTTTTTTTCTCTTGATTTTTATTTTTAGATTAGGCATTGTTTTGGACTAATTGGTTGTGAAGTATATGCAAGAATTGGGTGTGCAGTACAGGAAATTGAAAAGGAAAAATCTGGCCAAGTGGTGAAATTGTGCGGACCGCACAAGCCCTTCACGGCCGCACAATTCTGTGTCCGGTCACATAGCTGGAATAGAGAAAACGCGAACTCTCTGAAGTTTTGCCTGAAAAAATCCCTTAAGGATTCCCGGCCGCGATCAAAATTTCTCGGATCGCACAAATCGTGCGGCCACAGCCATTTTTATGCGGACCACTCCATTATATCAACTGTTGAGTTTAAGAAGGTAAAGAGTGCGGGCTACACCAAAATTGTGCGGCCGCACTCAGGTAAGTCGGTGGGCCAACAGGGTTAGAGTATAAATAACCCTTTCTAAGACGTTTCCCACTTTACACACTCTGATCACTCAAGCTAAACTAAAGCACAAATGCACTTGTTTTCAATCTCATCTCTTATTCATCAAGTGTTGATTTCCTACTACATTTCACTATTGGTATGTTGATTTCGATGAGTTAATTCAATCTTTTTCTTTCTTTTCTCTTTGTTTTAGTTTTATTTTTTATCTAGGGTTAGATTCATGCCAAAAATGTCAAATTGATGCTTAATTCTTGCTTAGAAGCATGTGGATAGTGTTTGAATGCATAATGAGGGTTGGGGTTAGTAGCTTTTACTGTTTAATTGCCATGAATCACGCCTAATTAGTGAAAACCCTAGTATTAATCGTACTTCAGTGCCGCTCTGATTTGAATTTCGCGGCCGCACACATTTTTGTGCGGTCCGCGCTAGGGTATGCGGCCGCATACAAATTTGTACGGTCCGCGATACCCTAGATTGAAGGCACTTGTGATTGCTAAGATTGTGTGGCCACACTCAATTTTGTGCGGATCCCATTAGATTTTTTGTGGCTGCACTCAAAATTGTGCAGTCCGCATAGTTAAACTTCAGAGACCCAACAAAATGATTATGCGATCGCGCGCATATTTTGTGCGGTCCGCAATGGATTTTCGCGGCGGCACTCAAAATTATGCGGTCCGCACTAAGGTAACTTTAGAGAATAAGTCATATGAACCTGGGATCTCCGTGGCCGCATTCAAAATTTCACGGTTTGTGATGGGCAGTCCGCAGCCGCACTCATTTGTGCGGTCCGTGCTGCCCTGTTCTGAGAAGTTGTGTGTTTGTTTTTAATTATGATTCTATAACAGATGTTGAACCCCAATTATAACTGACTTTCACTACTTGTATGTTTGAAACAATGGTGCATTCACGTGGTCGAGGTGATACTTCCAAAGGGAAGGCAGAATCCTCTCGAGGCCGGGGTAGAGGAAAACCTAACATGCCACTATCACTCCAGAAAGTCTTGGGCAAGAAGACTACCCTCAGTAGACCACCTCCGAACTCCTCAGACACTAGTGAATACCTCCCATCCCAGGAAACTTCTGAGGGGGATTCTGTACAATCACAACCGAGGCCACAATCACAACAATTCCCCGATAGACTCTGTTTAGTCAATGAACCTACTTCCTCTTCTAGTTCTTCTGATGGCTCAGAGGGAGGTAGTCAGCCATCTGAACCATCTTCCCCATCTGCTACAATACCTGCCACAACAGCTACCCCAATCAATTTAGATGATGATGATGATGTCCCGGATGACGAGAGAGGGAGTGACACAATTGCGGGAGGCCTTGCTAGATCAAGGAAGCTGGAGGTGTGGGCTGATAGATTTGTAAGTGAGAAGGCGTATGAAAAATTTCGGGAATGGTGGCCCCAAAGATCTCTCACTCTTTAGCGACAATTCATAACCAAAGACCTAAGCCAACACAATCCAAATGTCCTAAAGCAATTTATGGAGAGAAAAGGATGGAAATGGTTCACCGGCCTGTTGAAAGATGCCAACGAATACCTCGTCAAGGAATTTTATGCCAATGTTGACCACATCAAAAAAGGTACAAAGGTGATGAAGGTCCGGAACTTGAAAATCCATTTTGATGGCCACACACTAAACAAATATGTAGGGTTTGAGGAGGTCGAGGTAGTGCAATACCTGGAGAAGATAGCATTGGATGATGCAGTTCGCCCATGGCTAGCTGAGATACTTGCTATTCCGGGGACAATACCTGCATGGCTCACAGCAAGAGTTCAAATTGTCAGATCCACCCATAATTTTGAAGCAAAAGGGTGGCAAACATTCGTGTGCAGTCGTCTTGACCCATGACAGCATGAGAATGTCCTTCCACTCCCTCGGGCAGTATTGGTAGCTTCCATCATGGCAGGCTATCCTATTAATGTCGGGAACTTGATGTCCTACAATATCTCCAATGCGGTCCAGAAAGAAGAAAGATCTTATCCCTACTAAAACTTCCTCATAGAGTATTTCCAATATCAAGGGGTAGAGACAAGACATTTTGATGTGGAGGTGAAGGATAAAAAGCCTTTATCATGGTACCACCTCCAGGGAGAGGAAAAGCCTAAGGTTAAGGGTAAAGCCACTACCTCTACTGGCCAGTCTAAAGATCCAGGGGTAATGGCCACTAGGTCAGTTGCCGAGCCCTCCACAGCAGCCGATACTTCTACTGGAGCACCTGCCATGCCTCCTCTGTCTTCTGGACCATCTGTCTCAGTGCCACTGTCAGTGCCTTCATCTTCTACCTACCCTCAGACTATACTAAGGGTTTCTTAGACACTATCTAGTCTTAACAACTGGATGCATACAACTAGCACAAAGTTGACTGCCATATCTAGTGTAGAGGAAACACAATCATCAGCCCCAGTAGAGCTTCAGGTACCTCCATCAGTGGAGGACTCATTGAAGATGATTCTGGACAACCAGATGAAGATCTGGGAGACTCTTGATACACATGGGAAGATTATCAAGTATTTGGGGAAGCAGGTGAAGAAGATGCGGAAGACTGAGGCATCAATGAAGCCAGTGGAGAAGTTGAGAAAGGAGGTCGAGAAGATTTCTTCTGCTGGAGATATTCCACTAGACCTTCTCATGGAGGAGACAGTCCTAGAAGCACATGCAGCAGTGCTCGAGGCATCAGAGGCAGCAGCCGGCCAGTCTGAGGAGCCGGTTGCAACTTCACACACTGCTGAGGAGCTGATTCAGATGCCTAACAACCCCGTAGGACCAGTTAGAGGATATGGAGATCTAGTTAGAGGATACATAGGGTGTTGATGACCCCATGCATGCTGAGGACCCTGTACATGTTGAGGACTCGATGCAGACATAGACCACATAGGGAGTTTTCTCTACTCTCTACCCCTTTTCCTTGTTCTTATTTGTTATTAGCATTGAGGACAATGCTATATTTCATTTAGGGGATGGTCCATTTTGATTTTGATACTTTGACATTTGGTATGTAATAACCATTACTATATTTTTCTTTTTTTGGTATGTATATATTTTTACCATTCAATGTATATATTCATTTCCATTATGTATATATTGGCTTTACTTCATTTTGTACATATTAAGTTTACTTTCCGTAGTTTACTTCATAACTTCTTTCGTTGTTTTTCATTAGTAGCATAACTTCTTATTTACTTTAGTAGCTTCTTTTTAAGTTGTTAGCTTCTTTTCATGTTTTGTGTAAACAATAAGCCTTTGATTTTCTTAATGCTACGGTTCTTTCCAAAGGTGGATGTTATGTGAACCGGGTGGCTCTTCCTAACGATGGATGGCGTGACAACCTTCTTAAGAAATTGAGTCTGTTTTATTTATGTTTTGGTATGTATAGTAGTAATGAATAAAAGTGTCTCAAGCAGGTTTCACTTGGTACTAACACATTTACCTTCGACCTTATGGTTAGAAACAAAGTTGATTGGCAAAGAATATCTCTAGTTGTGACCTTTAGACTCTTGTGTTGACTAAAACAATCATTGAGTGGTTTCTTTGAGCCATTTTTCATTTTCAATCTTAGCTAGGGTTATTGTGGGCTCTCGACTCTATTCTCTTTAACAATCCAACAGCTTGAGAGGTGATGTATTGAATTGCATGTCAAAGTTCCATGCCAATAAGTCAAGAACTTGCCCTGAATGTTTGTTTAGGTGAAATTCTAAGTGTAGCTCGACTTGAAAAATGATTGTATACTCTCGTTGATCCAATTTGAAACTTGAAAGCTTCGGTAGCATACCAGTGTGATATCCCTAGTCAAACCCTTTGATCCGAAGCCCCTTTTCATTCAATAGCCACATTACAAGCCTTTACCCGTTTTATAATAGACCTCTCTTGGCACCCAATCTTTCTTAAGCATTCTTGATAAACAATTGAAAAAAACATAAGTTTTGGGGGAGAGACGAGGAATTTAAAAGTGATAAAAGGTACCAAGAAGAAAAAGAAATCAAGAAAAAGGAAAGGCAATGAAAAGGAAGAAAGACCAAAAAGAAATATGTCAAAAATAAAGTGAATAAGGTAGAAAGTTGAAGAGATTCAAAGAAAGCAATGATGAAAGACATGAAGTGATTAGAAAAGGAGAAAAATGACTGTCATGATCAAGAAAGGGTGACATTATGTCTCTCTAATTCCCCAAAGGAAGAAGAAAATGATTCAAAGAGTCAAGAAAGTATGAGCCGAAATGAGAAAATGGAGTGCTTAAGGAAAGATGAAACTATCATATGACGATAACTCCTACCTTGATCCAAAAGCCTTCATTACATTCCCGCAAAATCCCTATATGATTTCAAGTTGAATGAGCTTAAATTAATGGTGATTTACATAAGGGGCAAGCTTATGGTACTTAGAGCAAGACTTGTGGCATTCTTTTGAGAGAGATGAGCGTACTTATTCACAGTCCTTGTTTCGAGTGCTACATTCTAAAGTGAGATTTGATCATGGAGAGTATAGGAGGAGGATTTTGGTTTCCACAATGACCTACGTGATAGAGCGAGCTTCCTTGATTAATTAAGTGAACTCTTGATGCTCTAGTGTCACATTAGAACTATGGTACTCAAAAAGGTCGAAACATGGTGTTGTTGATAATTCATTTGTGTTGAGGGTAATTGTTAGTCCCAATGCATGATTGATTCACCTTAGGCCAGCTGAAATATATTTTTTTTCAAGTGGAGGTGGGAATTACCTCATTTGCTTGAGGAAAAATAAAAGCTTAAGTTTGGGAGAGTTGATAAGTAGGGATTTTAACCTATTATTTGCTCTCTTTTACTTGTGTCTTACACCAAAAATGCTTGAAGGTATTCTCGGAAACTAATGAAATATGCTTGCTTGCAGGAATTGTTCAAAATGAGCCAAAGGAATCAAAATCAAATCACAAGGAGTCAAAAGTTGAACAAAAACTAAGACAGGGCAAAGAGATTTGCAGTGCGGACCACACAAATATTGTGCGGCCACGATCAAAAGTATGTGTTCTGCAAGAGAGAGATTCAGAGAGATGCAAGTTCAGGCTAGATGATGAGCGCAGACTGTACCAGAAATGTGCGGCCGCATTTATAATTACGTGGACCGAGAAGACTAAGAATCAGAGAGCTGGCAACTTGAGTAAAAGAGAGGAGTGCGGACCAAACAAGAATTGTGCGATCGTAAAAGTCCCTTATGCGGTCGCGATCAAAATTATGCGGTCTGCAAGATGAAGAATTAGAGAGTTGATTTCAATCCAAACTCAAGAAAGAGCGGACCACATTACTTTTATGCGGCCACATAATCTGGAGCGTGACCGCACTTATAATTATGCAGTGCATGAAAGTTCAGCTCAATCCAGAATTAAAGGAGAAAAACGCGGACCACACCAGAATTGTGCGGCGGCGGAAGCAAGAGTGCGGCCACACAACCTCCGCAGTGGCAATTTTGTCAGATATTTTTAGCTTAGTTTAAATATAACTTTTTGTAATTTTTAGGTTATGTAATGTCTTGTATGAGCACTTGAGACGGCCGACTTTTTTGTTTTCATAAATTTTGTACTAGATTCACTTCTTAACATTCGATTTCATCCCATAAATTAATTTTATGGATTTTATCTTCATTTCATCTTTAATCTCTGTTATTTCCATGAGTAACTAAACCCATAGCTAGGGTTGTGACCCAACCCTAGTGTGGGTATTTAATGGGTATTTGATTTTAGGGCTTGAATGTGAATGGGTAAGTGATATTTAGCCTAGTTCTTGCTAGAAATCAAGAAGTAATGGTTGCAAACATTGATTCATGCCTTTATGACTTAGTCTCTACTTGAGAAAGAGGGACTAAGTCTAGGAAAGCTAGGCTAAAAAGGAATTGGGGTTAACTCAAGAAATTGATAGTCCCAATTAAAGGGTTAAACCTAGATATAGTAATACTCGACTTGAACTAATATCACTTGATTTGCATGAATACCCATTTGGACTTGAGAAATCCAAATTGCGCAAAATCACTCAAACTACCGAGAGGTATAGAGTAAGTATCCGGGTGTGATAGTTATATTACAATCCCAACTAATCAAGCTTGACTAAGATTTTGCTACCAGTTAGATATCCACCTAGGTAGAAGTCACTACTTTAGTCTTTTTAAACACTTGAAAAACAACAACAAAAATATTGTCCTTAGTTTCAATTATTGCAATCTTTAGGGTAAAGTTAGAAGTAGAAATCAAACACAAACTTGTGGAAGTGTAATTAGATTCAAAACCCATATCTAGATTATATATAAACCTAATTCTAAACATTAACTCTGTGGATTCGATCCCGACCTATTTAGGTTAAAACTGCATCGACCACCCTCGCTACTCAATAGTAGTGTAGGCTTGGACCCGATCAAGGACAAGGATCAAGGATAGCTGGGCCGGATTGCCCGAGTCAGGACCTCCGACTTGATCCCCGCCGAGAAGATGTCATTCCGCAAAGAATGGAACATGAAGCGTAAGTTTAATCTCACCGACAATGTTTGTTTATTATTTTGCTTTCTTTACTCTTTCTGATCTGTATTCTTCTTCATGGTGTAGCTTCCCCCTGGTTTCCTAGTGCAGTCCCAAACTTTGCAGGTTGGGTTCGACAACTGGTCTCTACCTCTTCGTATGTTGAGTGCTCATTGCACGATTTGGCCAAGGGTCGATGGGAGGCCAAAAATCATGGTAGGTTCTTCTGTCTGTGTTTTGTGATTTTCTGCAAAATACTCTTTTTAACTTGATTTCTTCTCATACAGGTCTCGGAGAGAATGTTGCCATGAGTCCACCTCCACCCGGGGTGGAGGAGGTCCCGAAGCTGGCCAAATACAAGAAGAGGAAGAGGGCCTCGCCTCCCGATACTCCAAATACTAGGAAGAGAAAGGCTTGAAACTCGAAGACCAATCCCACTGCTTTGTCTGCTGATGTAGTCTAAAAACTACGGGAGGAAGATGAGGAGAGAGAAGAGGCCAACTGCCTGCTGGTGGCTCGGTAGAGGGGAAGCGTTGAAGCTTCAAAAAATGCTGAGCCGGTGACGGCCGAGGAGGTTCAGCCACATACCGAGGTGATCTCGGAAAAAGGTTCGAGTAGAGTCTCCGAGTCATCGGGTGTTGATGATGCCTCCCGCTGTGATGAACAACCGGCGAGTGTGCCCGAAGGGTCTAGTTCGGAGGTTATTCAATGAGGAGAGGATGCCCCAAGTGACTCGCTTGGGGATATTAACATTGATGATTCGCCGCCCGACCCCACGTGCTCAGAAGGGAAATTTCGGGATGCCCGGTCCATGGGGACCCCCGATGTGGGGACGACCCCTGAAGGGGATAATATATTTCGCAGCTGCTTCGCGGGAGTTGATGATGTTCCCGACCTGGATGCATCACCCATTTTTTATGAGGCTCAGCGGCTTCTGAACCAATTAAGTTTTAGCCCATGTTTTTGCGTATGTTCTTATTTTTCTAAGTCTGATTTCCTTCTTTTTTGTACAGGCTTCGGCGCTCCATGAAGAAGCGTCTTCCAAATACCAGCATGAGTTGACCCGATGTTAGGTTGATCTCAAAAAGCTCATGGAGGAGAGAGACGAACTCAAACTCCTCTATGTGCAAAAAAAAAGAGGAGATCAATAGCTTTCGAGTCGATCTGACAAGAGCTCATAAAGATTAGACCGAGCTCATCGAATGGGTAATGTAAATTTTGGGAGCTTGTTATGTATTAACTTGACATTAACGACTGACACTTTGATTCTGCAGGCTCAACAGAAGGCCGAATTGGTTAAGCAGCTTCGTGAGGAGGCCAAGATGAAAGAGGTAGAGACTTTGGGATTGAAGAAGAACATGTAACATCTTGCCTCGGAGAAAGATGCGGTTCAGGCCCAACTGACTTCCATTGAGCGTCAACTCCAAGTGGAAAGGAAGAGAGTTTGGCCCGGGCCCAGAAGATTGAAAAGCTCGAGGCTAAGTTGGTCTTTGAGCTTGCAAGGGCCACATTCGAGGTGGAAGCACTCGTGGCCTCCTACTGAGTCGACGCTGAAACTGCTAACACTCAAGAAAAGGAGATTTTAGTTGCTGCTGAGGTTAAATTATCCTGCACTATTGAGCACGCTAGGCGCCGGTCTAGGAGAGAGACTCTTGAGGAGGTACATGCTCGTGGCTTCGACCTCACGACTGATATTGAGAGTGCGAAGGTGTTGGAGGACGAGGCCGAAGATTTTCTTTTTGATGATGAAGACTCTGCGAGTGGCTCCGAGAGCGGAGGAGATGAAGATGAAGCTTCTGAAGAAGCGGCTCCCGAGGTGAAAAATACTTCGCATATATGAAAAATTCCTTTTCTTTCCGTTTTGCCTTTGATTTTTGAGTTGTGATCAATTCTGCTTTGTCTTTTCCTTGTGAAAATTTTGTTGTTGCAGCCTCAATAATCAAGTGATCTTTGGCTCAAATTTAGAATAGAACAAACCTTTAGGTTTTTTAGTTAAGCGAGGGCGAGTCCTCAAGCTTAATAATATGTTCAAAATTTTGATTTTAGATGGCTTGATCGAAGCCATAACTGCACTGTTTTTAGAATTCAGTTCGAGTAAGTTTTGAACTCACAGTAAGAAACCCTTTAAGGTTTTAAATCAAGTAATAATGAATTCTCGAGCTATATTCAAGTCAGTTTTATTTGAGTTCGAAATAGTCTAACCCTTAGGTCCGAATTGGCCCTTAGGATCTTTAGATTGTGCCGATATGGCCTCTAACAAATGGCTATTTTTTCCTTCTTTCAGTTTAGAAGGCTTAGTAAAAAAATTCTTTATGTTCTTTACCCATTGGGTTTTTTGAGGGTTCGATGTTGACTGACAACCCCTTTGCTTTTTGTGCCTTAGCACGTTTGTATTAAGATAATTTGATACCTTTTAAGGTTTTTTGACGGATGATTTTATCGAAGCACTTTTGATTATTTGCCGAGGGTAGACTTTCTTAACCGGTTTTTTCAAAGAATTCGAAGGCCTATTTTTATTGCGGGATTCGGACGTCTCCGAGCCGCATTAATTTTTGTCGTAGCCTTTGGGTATGACTCTTGTGCTTATTTCCTAATAACACTTCGAACTTGTTCGAAGTGTTAGTCCCCGAAAATGATGACCTTGGCCTATAGATTGAGGGGTGTCTCTTTGAGGTCTTATGTATTTGAGTTTATATAACTCTAATATGTCGATCATCGACGGCAGTCCCCGAGTGTTCGAAGTATATTTGAACTTTGACCTTGAGCCATTTATCACAAAATCTTAAGTATGGAGCTCGTACGGTATACAATTTTCTTTGAGACACATGATATTTGATGTAGAAAGAATGCTTCTTTTAATAATTTATACATGCGTACATGTTTATCCATCGGGGCTCGACTATCTATATGGACACGGTTCATTCGATCGTTTGACTCATTAAAAGGTTTCCTTATCGAGACCCTTTGACACGGAGTACATTCCTTGAAAATACAACATCCTAGGGTGATGCCCCCAGTATTCGAGGTTGATTGTAAGGAAGCCTTGGGTACTGTTGAACTATCCTCAGGTAGCACATGATTGTTGCCTCGTTAAAAACCTTGCTGGAAAAACCCATTCAGGATAAAACCCAGTCTAAGGGAAAAAGAGTGCAACACATGCTTTAAGACCTGAAGTCTCGATGTCTTTCATAGAACACGTGCAATGAATTAGTATCGAATATATAAATGAAAAATGGGATAAAGTTATACCTTAGCAATAATATCATTTGAGAAGTGATATGGTCCAATTGTTGGGAAGTTGTTCTCCGTTCATCGTGCCAAGCTTATAAGACTCTTTTCCGACGATGTCAAGGACTTGGTAGGGTCCTTCCCAATTCAGGTCGAGCTTCCCTTCATTAGGACTTTCCTTAGGACTAAGTCCCCGACTCTGAAGTGGCGAAGGTTGTTTCTTCTATTATAGTATCTCTCGATTCGTTTCTTTTGTGCAGCCATTCGAACGAGTGTGTCTTCTTGTTTCTCATCCAATAATTCAAGGATAGTATTCATTGCCTCGTGATTTGATTCTTCTGTTGTATGTCGACACCTGGCGCTGGGTTCCCCGACCTCGATTAGAATCAAGGCTTCGGAGCCATATACTAAGGAAAACGGAGTTTCCCTGTACTGGACTTCGATGTTGTTCGATACACCTAAAGGACCTCGGGTAGAATTTCCCTCCATTTACACTTAGTATCATTCATCCTTTTCTTTAGGTTTTGGATGATAGTCTTGTTCGTTGATTCAGCCTGTCCATTCCTACTTGGATGATATGGTGTTGAAAATATCCTTTTTATTTTATGGTCTTCGAGGAATTTAGTCACCTTACCGCCGATAAATTATTTTCCATTGTCGCACACTATTTCGGCGGGTATCCCGAATCGGCACACGATGTGATCCCAGATAAAGTCTATAACCTCTTTCTCTCTAACTTTCTTGAAATCCTATGCTTCAACCCAATTAGAGAAAAATTCAGTCATAACATAAATGAACTTAGCTTTACCTGGGGCCGATGGCAGTGGGCCGACGATATCCATCTTCCATTTCATGAATAACCATGGGGATATGATCGAATTAAGTTGTTCTCCGAGCTGGTGGATCATCGGTGCAAACCTTTGACTTTTATCACATTTTCGAACAAACTCCTTAGAGTCTTTTTCCATGCTATCCCAGTAGTATCCTGCTCTAATGACTTTGTGAATAAGTGATTCGGTGCCGGAGTGGTTTCCACAAGTGCCTTCATGGACCTCTCGTAGAACATAATCGGTGTCCCCTTGTCACAAACACACTGCCAACGGTCCATCAAATGTTCTCCTGTATAATGTTCCATCTTCGGCCAATGTGTATCGAGCAGCTTTGGTTTGTAGGGTCCTCGACTCTTTAGGGTCCGATGGGAGATTTTCGTTTTTCAAGTATTCAATATATTTAATCCTCCAATCCCAAGTTAAGCTTGTAGAGTTTATCTCGGCATGACCTTTCTCGATCACGAATCTCGAGAGTTGAACGACAGTCCCCGAGCTGATCCCATCTTCCTCGACCGATGACCCCAGATTTGGAAGTGCATCGGCCTCATTGTTTTGTTCTCGAGGCACATGTTGTAAAGTCCATTCCTTGAAGTGGTGCAAAGTTACCTGCAACTTGTTCAAATATCTTTGATTTCTATCCTCTCGTACTTCGAAGGTTTTCTTTACTGGTTCACTACCAGTAAAGAGTTACACTTAGCTTCAATGACTTCTGCTCTCAAGCTTTTTGCTAGCTTGAGACCTGCAATCATGGCCTCATACTCGGCCTCGTTGTTAGTCAACTTAGAAGTTTTGATAGATTGCCTAATAATGTTACCCGTGGGCGGCTTCAAAATGATGCCTAGCCCGGACCCCTTCACATTTGAAGCGCCGTCTGTGAAAAGAGTCAGTACCCCCGATGATGTACCCGATTTTAACAAGAGCTCCTTTTAGACTTCGGGTACGAGGGTTGGTGTGAAATCGGCCATGAAGTCTGCTAAAATTTGAGACCTTATGGATGTACGTGGTTGATATTCGATATCGCACCCATTGAGTTCGACGAAAGTGGGTAAGTGGTTAATACTCATATGGGTTGACACTGAATGTATGGTTATAACTTTCTAGAAGCGCTTATTAGTGCAAGTGCAGATTTCTCTAAGTGTGGATATCTAGTTTTTGCTTCTCCTAAAGTTCGACTTATGTAATAAACAGGGAATTTCATACCTTGATCCTCTCGAACTAGGACACCACTTACCGCAATTTCTACTACTACCAAGTACAAGTAAAGTTTCTCATTTGCCTTAAGAGTTTGAAGTAGTGGTGGACTCGATAGATATCACTTCAATTCCTCTAACGCATGTTGGATCTCCGGGGTCCAAGCGAAATCGTTCTTCTTTTTGAGTAGAGAGAAAAATCTGTGGCTTCGATCCGATGAACTCGAGATGAATCGGCCTAAGGTAACTATCCGTCCAGTTAACCTCTATACGACTTTTACACTGTCCACGACGGTGATGTCTTCGATGGCCTTGGTTTTATCGGGGTTGAACTCGATCCCCCGATTCGAAGTGATGAAGCCAAGGAACTTGCCCGAACCAACCCGAAAGCACATTTCTCGGGGTTGAGCTTCATGTTATATTACCTCAGAATCTCGAACGTTTCCTGCAAATGAGCTAAATGGTCCTTTGCGATCAGGGACTTAACTAGCATGTCATTAATATACACTTCCATTGACTTACCTATTTGTTCTTCGAACATTTTATTCACTAGGCGTTGGTAAGTAGCTCCTGCATTTTTAGCCTAAAGGGCATTGCATTATAATAATATGTTCTGTACTTGGTGAGAAATGAAGTCTTTTCTTGGTATTCCGGGTTCATCTGAATTTGATTGTACCTGGGATAGGCATCGAGAAAAGTAAGGATCTCTTGGCCGGCTATGGCATCGATCATGCGATCAATGTTAGGCAGTGGAAAAGAATCTTTGGGGCATGCCTTGTTCAAATCCTTATAATATACACACATTCTAAGTTTGTTACCTTTTTAGGGACTACAACTACATTGGCTAACCATTCCGGATATTTTACCTCCCGAATGGACCCTATTTTGAGAAGTTTATTTACCTCGTCCTTTATGAATGCATGCTTTACCTCGGACTGGGGCATTCTCCTTTGCTTCACCAGTCTAAACTTAGGGTTCATGCTTAATCGATGCGTTGTTATCTCCGGAGGGATCCCTGTCATGTTTAAATGGGACCAAGCAAAACAGTCTATGTTATCAATAAGAAATTGAATAATCTTTTTCCTGAGTTCGGGGGTTAAGCTCGTTGCGAGGTATACCTTTCGATCGGGTAGGTACTCGATCCGTATAACCTGTTCCAGCTGTTCGACCGTTGATTTGGTGGCTGTCATAATCTTCGGGACCAACAAAAGTTTGAGGGGTCAGAAAATCCTCTTCTTCTTCTATCTGCTCCTTCCCCGATTCGGTCGATGTTGGTGGCGGTGATTGCTATTTGGCTTCCTGTTACCTTTGACGATCGACTTTTCTGACGTTAATAACGTCGATATCGGTGTTACCTCATCAACCACAAAGTGTGGAAGAACGAGCAAGTGTGGGTCATCATACTGGCGCTCTCTGATCCGGTCATAAAGAGAAGACATTGAAGCTATATGAGCTAATACCCGACGGGGCTCTGATAGATCCAATCTCACCAACTAGCCTGCTAAGTCCTGAACATCAAGCGCTAATGGTCTCTCTACTGTTGGAAGATATGCTAGACTCCCCAAATTCTCTGCTCTGTGACTCAAGGCATCAACCACTACATTGGCCTTCCTGGGATGGTATTGAATAGTGATATCATAGTCCTTGAGAAGCTCCAACCATCTCCTCTGATGCAAATTCAGATCCTTCTGCTTAAATAGATGTTGCAGACTATGGTGCTCAGTGAAAACCTCACAATGCGCCCCATACAAATAATCGCACCAAATCTTCAAGGTGCGAACAACGGCTGCTAGCTCGAGATCATGCACTGGTAAGTCTTCTCATAAATCTTCAACTGGCGCGAGGCGTAGGCAATCACCCTACCCTCCTGCATCAAAACACAACTGATGCCTATCCTCGAGGCATCACAATATACGGTATAAGAACCTGAAGCTGATGGAAATACTAACACTGGAGCAGTGGTCAAAACAGCCTTAAGCTTCTGAAAGCTCTCCTCACACTCGTCCGACCATCTGAACGGAGCACCCTTCTGGGTCAATTTGGTCAAGGGCGAAGCAATAGAAGAAAAACCCTCCACAAAGCGATGGTAATATCCTGCCAAACCAAGGAAGCTCCTAATATCAGTAGCTGAGGACGGCCTGGGCCAACTCTACACCGCCTCTATCTTCTTCGGATCAACCTGAATACCCTCACTGGACACCACGTGCCCCAAAAAAGCTACTAAGCCAAGCCAAAACTCACACTTGGAGAACTTTGCGTAAAGCTTCTCCTCCCTCAATCTCCGCAAAACAACTCCCAAATGCTGAGCGTGCTCCTCCTGGCTACGAGAATTTACCAAGATGTCATCAATGAACACAATAACAAAATTATCCAAGTACGGCTGAAACACGTTGTTCATCAAATGCATGAACGCTGCTGGGGCATTAGTCAGCCTAACAGACATCACCATAAACTCATAGTGACCATAACGAGTCCAGAAAGATATCTTGGGAATATCAGAATCCCGAATCCTTAGCTGATGATACCCGGATCTCAAATCAATCTTAAAGAACACTCTCGCTCCCTGAAGCTGGTCAAACAAATCATCAATATGAGGCAAGGGATACTTATTCTTGACTGTAACCTTGTTCAACTGCCTGTAGTTAATACACATTCTCATAGAACCATCTTTCTTCTTTACAAACAACACCGATGCACCCCAAGGTGACACACTAGGCTGAATGAACCCCTTATCTATGAGTTCTTGAAGCTGCTCTTTCAATTCTTTCAACTCCGCCGGTGCCATACAATACGGTGGAATAGAAATAGGCTGGGTGCCCGTCACCAAATCAATACCAAAATCAATATCCCTACCAGGTGGCATGCCTGGAAAGTCAGCAGGAAACACGTCCGAAAAATCACGAACCATAGCAAAAGAATCAATAGTGAGAGTCTTAACACTTGCATCCCTCACAAAAGCCAAATACGATAAACGCCCTTTTTCTACCATATGCTGGGCCTTCAGGTATGAAATCGCCCGACTTGGCACATACTCAATGGAACCTCTCCACTCGACTCTCAGAAATACTGGCATCGCTAAGGTTACGGTCTTAGCGTGGCAATCAAGAACAGCGTGACACAAAGATAGCCAATCCATGCCCAATATCACGTCAAAGTCAACCATGCTAAGCAATAACAGATCCATTCGGGTCTCCAGACCCCCAATAGATATCACAAACAACCTATACACACGGTCCACAATAATAGAATCGCCCACCGTAGTCGACACATGAACAGATGTTACTGAGGACTCACGAGGCATATCCAGAAAATGATAAAAGTATGATGAAACATAAGAATACGTGGAACCTGGATCAAATAAGACCGAAGCATCTCGGTGACATACTGAAACAATATATGTAGTCACTACATCTGAGGACAAAGCATCTAGTCTGGCTGGAAGTGCATAAAATCGAGCCTGACCTCCACCTGATCGACATCCCCCTCTAGGGTGGCCTCTGGTTGACTGGCCCCGACCCCTAGCTGCTTGGGTGGGTGGTGAAGTAACTCGTGCTGAAAATGAAGGCTTGCTCCTCTACTGAAATGAACAACCCGAAAGACGAGGACAAAACCTCTTGATATGACCCGGATCACCACACTCAAAGAAACCCCTCTCAGCAAATGGCGGTGGGGATTGAAGGGAACCCCTAGAACTAGAATAACCATTAGAAGAACCATGCGTTGAGGAACCCTGAACTGATGGTGGACGAGATGAAATCTGGGCTAGAAGAGCACTGAATGAGGAACGACCCGGATGAGAGCTGCGGGGACCATGCCCCGATGATGCACCACTGAAGGCTGGGCGGACTGATTGAGGAGGCCTAAATGAACGACCTCTGTTGTGCTGAGACTGGCCTCCCGAATGAACACCACCAAAACTACCAGACCCTCGAGGCCTCTTGGCCTCCCTCTCGACTCGTTGCTAGCAGCGAACCAATTCAATCTCTCTAGCACTGTCAACCACCTCCTCAAAAGAAGCACCAGATACCCTCTCCCTGGTCAGAAAAATCTGAAGCTGATAAGTGAGTCCATCAACGAGCCTCCTGATCCTCTCCCTATCCGTGGGAACTAGACAAATAGCATGACGAGCCAACTCAGAGAACCTCATCTCATACAGCATCACAGTCATGTCCCCGTGACGCAACTGCTCGAACTCCCTATGTGGCTCCTCACTGCGGGACTGCGGTATATACTTCTCCAGGAACAGAATGAAGAACTGACACCGGGTAAGGGGCGCTGCATCAACATGTCTACACCTCTTATAGGCCTCCCACAGAGCGAGTGCAGCTCCTGAGATTTGGAAGGTAGTAAATGAGACCTCACTGGCCTCAAATATCCCTGTTGTGCGAAGAATCCTCTGACACTTGTCTAATATGACTTGGGCCTCCTCGCCCTCGAACCACTGAAAGTCGGAAACTGAAGTCTACGAAATATCTCCAACCTGGTTTGCTTATCGTCTACCAAAGTCGGGACCACAAAATATTGTGTTGGGGCAACCGGCTAGGCTGGAGCTGCCCCCGGTGTCTGAAGCCCCTGGGTAACCTGCTCAGGTGTCCGGGCAACTAGAGTCTGAGTGCCTCCCCCTGCCTAAGAAGTAGCTGCAGTAGAAGACATAGCGACTGCCTTTGCAAGACTGGTGCACACAGTCAAAATCTGAGCTAGGGTCTCCTGAAGACCTGGAATCACAATAGGCACTGCCGGTGCTGCTGGAACATCTGGGGTGGGGACCTGATCCTGAACAATAGGAGGGTCCACAGGTACTGCCCCGGCTACTGCGTGGGCTGTACCCCTCCCTCTGCCACAGCCTCGACCACGGCCTCGACCTCTCGCTGGTCTAGCTGGTGTCTGGTCACTCTAATCAGTAGTGCGATTCCTCACCATCTGTAAGAGAATGAAAACAACATAAGTTTAGTTCCAGGAATAAACAGACCCACACGACAGAATTTAAGAATGTGAGATTTTCCCTAAGGGTTCTGTAGCCTCTCGAAGATAAGTATAAACGTCTCCATACCGATCCGCAAGACTCTAATAAACCCTCTCATGACTGGCGAGACCTATTTAACCTAGTACTCTGAGACCAAATTGTTACGACACCCGTCGTGATGGCGCCTGTCGTGGAATCATGCAAGCCACACATTTTGTTGAAATAAGATTTGTTTTTCAGAAGAATTGTAAATTCAGTAGCAAAAGTATCAACAGTAATCCATTTAAAAGTTTAACATCATCAAAACATCATTTAAAAACTAAACCCAGAACGGGTGTCACCGAATCATGAGCTACTACAAGGTAAGAGTGCCGAAGTACAAAATAGACAACATAGTCTGAAATAATATAAATGCGACAGGAGGATAAAGAAGGAGAAATCTAGGCTGCGATCTCCAACAACTACCTCGAAGTTTCCAGGGATCTCTGTCAACCAATCAACCATTGCTACCCGGCCTCGATGAACTTGGATCTGCACAAAAAGGTGCAGGGAGTAACACGAGTACACCAACTCAGAAGTAACGAACCCAAACTATGGGCTGAGAGGTAGTGACAGACTAAACCTCATTAATTGTAATGAAAACAGTACACAGAATTTAGACATGCTCACAGTTTCAACAGATAATGAAAACGGAATATGACCAATATGATAAGTAACCCAGGTATATCTCAATACTCTACATGCCAATGTATCAACGGTGTGGGAATGCACATAGTGCTCACAGCTCTCACACAGAAGTCCACTCAGTACTGTATATGGATCTCACGCCCTGGGAAATTCCATCTCGGAATATGCATAAACACCGATGACCGTAGTCAATCAGTAATGAGGAAAAGGCCAATCCAGCCCCCACAGAGAAGATCCATCTCCGAAATATACATAAACACCGGTGACCGTAGTCACTCAGTACTGAGGAAAAGGCCAATCCATCCCCCACAGAGAAGATCCATCTCCGGAATACAACACTCGGACAAGATCCATGTCCAGGGACGATCCATCCCTCAAATATCATCAACTTCGGACCAGATCCATGTACAGAGAAGATCCATCCCTCAATATCAATGCACTCACTGGGGGTGTAAAGACTCCGAAGGGGCTCCTATTTGCCCAAGCACTATATCAAGCCAACGAAGGCATGATCAGAGTATCAGTACGGTGTGCAGTCCGATCTCATAACTGTCTCAATAACAGGATCTCGACCTCACTCAGTCATTACTCTCCAGTCTCGCTCACATTGGCTCACGAATGCATGAACTAGCCCGAAACAATGATAAATACATAATTAAACAATTACCGAGACTGAGGCATGAAATGATATGCTATGACAAGACTGAGTATACCAAATCAAATAAAACACATAAGGAGACAACAATATACGACCACTCGAGTCTCAGCATTTTCGGGGTGAAGCCCTAGCATTTGACTTAGCATGATTTCTAGCATGTTCACATTAACCACATCAATAAAAGTGCGGATATCAATTTGAAATAGCTACTAGACGGTGCCATGGGATGATCCAAGCCACAATCACCCGGTGTACGCCCGCACGCCCGTCACATGGCATGTGCGTCACCTTAATTCTAATCATATAGAATATAGTTCGTGGTTTCGAACCCTCAGAACCAAGTTTGGAAACGTTACTTACCTCAAAACCGGCTAAAATCCTAGCCCGCAATGCCTTTGCCTCAAAACTCGGACTCCAATTCCTCCAAATCTAGCAAAAAAACAGATTTATATGACTAATATATAACACGGAACGAAGCCCATTCAAAATTTATCAATATTAAGCACAAATCCCAAAATTGGTCAACCCCGACCCCCTGGCCCAAATCTTCGAATTTTGTAAAATTATAAAACTGGAATCCTTACACTCTTACGAGTTCATACATACCAAATACACCAAAATTCGAAAACAAATGGCTCCTCAAATTCTCAATTCAAAGTCTAGAACCTCAAGCCCTAATCCCCCAATTTTAGTCACCAATTTCCATAAATTTGACTCCAAATCAGTCAAATAATCATACATAAACGAGTTTTAAGTACAAAAGTCTTACCTCCACAAAGAATCCTCAAATTTCCTCTTCAAAACCCTCCAAAAGCATCAAACACGTATAGAAATGGTGGAAAAATGACCAAAACTCGCTAAGGGTTCTATTTATATGCTTTGCCCAGTGATGAATGCACCCGCAGCTAATTTATTGCACCTGCGGTCCCAGGTGCGCTCCTGCGCAAATCACTTAAGGGTCAAAAATCCGCACCTGGACCTACCTACCGCACCTGCGACTCCGCAGGTACGGCCCATCCTCCGCATCTGCGGTACTTCTCCAGCCTAGCCAATTCCGCATCTGCGATCCCTCCTCCGCTTCTACAGACTGGCACCTGCGGTCCCCTATCCGCAGGTGCGGAAAAACCAGAAGGCTTCACACCAACAGTTCCAAAAATGCTAAAAACTATGTTGATAACCATCCGAACTCATCCCGAGGCCCTCGGACCTCAACCAAAAGTACCAACAAGTCATAAATGATCACCCGGACTTAGTTGAACCCTCGGAACACACAAAGTAACACCGAAACATACCCATGATTCAAGCCTAAGGATTTCAAACTTTTCCAAAAATCACCAACAAAACCGAAACTACCCAAAACTCGTCCGAATGACCTAAAAATTTGCACACACATCCAAAATGACTCTACGAACCTGCTCCAACTTTTGGAATTTCATTCCGACACCGATAGCTAATTTCCCATTGCCGATCGGAAATTACCAAAATCTCAATTTTTCCAATTCAAGCCTAATTCTACTCCGGACATCTAAACCACATTCTGAACACACTCCTAAGTCCCAAATAACCTAACGAAGCTATCTACGCCAAAAAATCCACATTCCGAGGTCGTTTACCTAATAGTCAACTTCCAATTAACTTTTCTAAGTATAAAGCCAACTTAAGAGACTAAATGTCTCATTTCACACCACGACCGCTCCGAACCTGAACCAACCGACCCAACACATCATAAATAGGCTAAGCAACACATGACAAAGCATAAATAGGGAATACATGGCTAATCTCACGGAAAGACCGGCCGTGTCGTTACATTCTTTGAGGTGCTTGTATGTATTTTTACTCGGAACCCCGATGAAGAATCCCCCTTACTCTAGAAATATAAGCATCACCTTGGTGATTTGGAAGTTGCCCGCCCTAATGCGAGACGGAAATATTATCATGAGGCGGTCGGCCTCCCCTATTTGCTTGAGGTTGAGGAGGAACCTCATCACCTTGGTCATCATCCACTTCCTCCCCCATAGGAAAATTTCCAAGTAGGATCATTGTTGAGAGCCATTTTGTACCTATAATCAATTCACAAAAAAAAAATAGTAATTCAGAAGGAAAAGTAGACAAGTCACACACAAAATCAAATATATAACTAAATCCGTTTTTAGCTCCCCGACAACAACGTCAAAAATTGATGTCACCCAAATTCACACCACTAATTGGGATTGTAAAGCGGTCGATGCAATTATAGTTACCTAACGCGAGTCGGGTTCGATTCCACAGAGAGCTTATATTGGATTAGGTATATATCTAGTCTAGGTGTATGACGTGCCCCAGATGCACTTCCACATATTCAGTTGTTTTGATCTACTTCTAATTTTTATGCTAATGTTTGTAATTGTAAAGCTAAGGAACAATATTCTTGGTGTTGTTGTTTTTCAGGTTTGTAAAAGATCTAGGGTCGTGACTTCCACTTAGGTGGTTACCTAACGGATTGGTGAGCTTTAGGGAAGGTTTGATTGATCGGGGTGTAATGTAATAATCACACGCAATTATCCACTCTCTACCTCTCGATAGTTTGAGTTTTTTTGCGCGGCAATTATGATGGCTGCTAAATCCAATCCAAAATAACTAATTATGCTCCTTTAGCGTCCATTTATATAGCCGCTAAATTTTCCGCTAATAGTTCGTATTTTTAATGGCAATCGTGTTGTGGAAACTATAATGGCTATAGTATTACCTTTCAGTGTCTATTTTAGTGGCTGATATATTCAACTAAATTGCCACTCTAAGCCAATATCTTTAAAATAATTATTTTCCAGCAATTATAATGGCTACAATATCCCTAGTAAAAATGTCTTATCTTTTCCTTTTATAGTCCATTTAAATTAGCGCTAAAAGTCACAAGATGTAATAGCAATAGTTTAGCCACTATGAATAATAGTTACCATATTCATAAAGAATATGATCCAAACAATAAAATATATAAACTTATATTGTTTGAACTATATAGCTAATGTCATTATATAACTAATCCTGACGAATGATAGTCAACAAATAATTTTTGCAGCTTTTTATCTTATTGAAATCTTCAATCCTATGACCTGAAATTATAAAATAATAGTGTCAAAAGATGAAATATAATGTGAAAATAAATATCTTGAAGACCCCATCACTATCAGATTCTTTTTCAACCAACTTCTCACCTAACATTTATACGCAATAATAACCAGATGGATAATAAAAGAGCAAAATGGATGTGCAAACATTGAAAGAGAGTTTCTTTCTTTGTTATATTAGAGAAGAAACCGAAAAAATCAAAAGCAAAATATTAAAATGTGATAAAATAAAAAGAAGCTACACCTAAGTTCATTAATAAATGTTTTAGTCGCCAAGTTCTTTTCCTTATATATGGATAATAGATTATGCATACATGCTATTAAGGAAGCTCCCAAATAAGTGACAAAATTTTATTAGGCCTTGACAAAACCTTGGGCATAATCATATTGCATGTGTCACAAATAGTTGAAATTAAATATCTCTAGAACCTATAGCCAACTTAAGGATACTTATTTTTTGATAAGAACTTAAAAATAATTATAATTCCAAGAAATGCAAATGTATAAATTTAATAAAATAACTATAACGGTTTTCTGATAAAAGTTTTTCATTAGAAAATTTTAATTTAAAAAAGCATTTTCTGAAGCATAAGAGTTTAGTTGGTTATAGGTGACATGTGATAATTAGTATTAGAGATTGAAAAAATTTGTTTTGTATCAACTGAAACAAGTGTATGCAATGTGATGTTATTTGGAAATGAACTTTCTCCTGTAACACTGAAGTTCAACACACAAACATGAGAATAGGTAGTAATATAAAAAAAAGGATGGGTAAAGCTCTTCCTTTTCAACAAATATTTTGTGCTATTCAAATTCGATGGCAAAAATAACAACACTAAATATCTCTAAAATCGGGTCTAGTATAGTGTAACAAAAGTTTAAACAAGTTTTAATTTACACTACCCTATCAAAAAAGAATATTTACCAGCATCTGGTCTCAAGAAATGCCAATACTTTGTGCAATTGGTTGAGGTTCAAAATTACCCAACAAAGACTCAACACACTTGTTGTGGTCGACTTTCGGGTTTAAGGTTATAGGTTTGTCAACCATTCCAATAATTTAAGTATGCAAATATGATTTTATTTAAAGACAGAAAATGATGTCGATTTAACTGAATAAATAAATAATCTTTTCAATACGTGGGTACATAAGAAGGATACAGTTATATTACACATATAATCACAATCTTGAAAAATATTATCTTTCAAATTATTCGCTACTATCACAACCTTACTACATCAACAATCGTGGGAAAAAAAAAATTATATAAAAGTGAGAAGCATCCAAGATAAGCCCAATATAATAACAAATTACTAAAACTCAAAGGTGAAAAACTCAAATAGTAGAAAAATCAAACAGAAGTGCCAAATATTTGTGACAAGAAAGGGAAGGAAAAGAACGACGACAAAAACAATATCGAAACCTACGTGAAAACAGAAGATGGAGAAAAAATAGAACTTGAACACTACGCATTATAGTTTCTTACTAATCTATAAGAAAATACTACAAAAGCGTGACGTTTTCTTGGTCAATTTGAATGACGAAATAAACAACGTAGGCAACACAATAAATTTACATCATTATATAGCCAGCGTTTCATAAGTTTAATCTATCGCAAGCATAAATTAATTTTCTTAACAGTTAATCAGGTACTCTCAAGGACAAAATACTTAACTAATCAAATACTAGCTAAATCATCTTCTCAAAATTGGAATTACATTAAGAAATTCCCTTTAAATACTAACTGAATCATCTTCTTAATGCATAAATCCATAACACAAAAAATTAATATATATCAATCAAAAAATTTCCCAAGCACTTCTCAAAAATGGAAATACATCAACTTATTATTTGAACGAGAAAAGAATAATACTGATTATAACAAAATTGTTAACTTTAATGAATTTTCGAATCAACTACCTTCCCTACAAACTTAGAATACATTGATCAATTGCAGATTTATAAAATCTCAACAACTAAGATATTGCAGTAGTATAAAAAATAGTATTAGCAACAACTATAGTTGTTCTATTGGGGATTATGATAGTCCAGTCAGAAAGACAATGAATATATCTCACTAGTTGTGTCGCGATTAATAAAATGAAACTGGAACCTGAGACATGAAATTTAATAGGGAAAGTAAACTGGTTTGATATTCAACTACCATAAAAGGCCATAAATTTTACAAATGCTTACTGAAACCTTGCAAAGTAATAAGAACCATAAAATTCCATATGGTATACGGCCGAAATCGGGAAAGTCCGATTTTAGAGCCTCTATGATATCCCAAGCCCGGTTTCGAGGGGCTGAACCACAGTTCGAGTCTCGAGTACTCCCCTCGAGAGAGCATATCGGGGAATCATCTCAACATACCTCTAGGCAGTATGAAAATCGACGACCGTCATGGAAAGGCGAGAAATCCCCAAGGGCACGTAGTTAAAGCTGACCAGGTCTGCAAGAATAGTACAAGTTCGTACTAAGCCATTACACAGCTGTACCAATAGCATTTCCTTGTCATAATTAGACATGTACTATATTGGGATTCCCTCTCCAATATAAAGGGGACCCATGTCATTTTGTAACACACAAGAATATTGAATACAACAGAACATTCTTTGCTTTTCTTTCTTAAACGTGCTCAATAATTACTCTATAGATTTATTGCCCTTTACTTATTGCCTTCATCAATTGTTCTTCCTTTATTTCCCATCATTAGCCGTAAAAGTCTATCCCCGAGACCCCCAGTATCATTGTTTCTTCATCGATTGCTCATTATTGACTGGAGCAGCTAGACCTCAAGGCCCCCTGTTTCTTCCAGTTCGAGGCTTAGCTCTGTAACAACATCGGTTTGCATATATCACTTTTCTAACTCACACTTGGTACTTCCTATATAATAACTAGTATTAAGATAAATCACGTATTTTTAGAACTACAAAATTAAATATAATTGTTAATACAATTTTCAAGGTGAACAGTTTGGCGCCCACAGTGGGGATAAAAATAATAGTGACTCTTTTAGAGCTGGTTTTCTGAAAACACAAGTTATTCTTCACACTTTTTCTTGTCCAAGAATATTTGATTTCAGGTCAAAAAATGTCTAACTTAGTGAATGCACATGAGAACAACGGCCTTGAGGCCCACGGAGAGAACAATGCAGCGGCCCCAATCACCGGTGTACCACCATAAAATCCTGGGGTAGTACCAGCACCACTCCCCGTCAATGTGGCCTCTCGCAGTGTTGTGCATATCAATGTAGGCTCTGATATCGACGGAAGTGTGGGTGAAGGTGACCAACACGAAGCGCAGAAAGCTCTAGCTCGAGAAGAAAGAGAAGTTAGCCTACAAGCCATTTTTGAGATGTTACAAGCGCAGCAAGTGGCTGTTGCTCAACTACAGAGCTAACAAAAAACTCCAAGCATAGCAACACCGGAAATGGCTCCTCGAGTCGAGCGGGTACTATAAAGATGAAGCAACAATGGGTCAACAGCAGACCCCGCTATTATGAAGATGCTCGAGGACCTCGCCAAAAGAATTGAAACGGGAGAAAAGAAGATAGAAGCTAACGACAAAAAAAGTAGAAACCTATAACTCGAGGGTCGATCAAATCCTAGGTGCACCTCTGATTTTGAAGGGGTTAGATTCGAAGACGTTCATGCAAACTATTTCCATCGAGTGCGGCTCCGAAGCCCATTCCGAAGAAGTTCAGAATGCCCGATATCCTGATGTACAACAAGACCACGGACTGCAATAAGCGTATTACCACTTACACTTGTGGTATAAAAGGGAACAACTTAAAGGATGACGAGATTGAGTCCGTCTTATTGAAAAAATTCGGAGAAACACTGTCGAAGAGGGCCATGATGTGGTATCACAACCTACCCTCGAACTCAATAGATTCGTTTGCCATGTTGGAAGACTCTTTTGTGAAGGCACATGCTGGTGCCATCAAGGTCGCTACAAGGCAGTCCGATGTCTTCAAAATTAACAAAAGGAGAACGAGGTGTTAAAGGAATTCGTATCGCGCTTTCAGATGGAGCGAAGGGAATTACCACCAGTCTCCGATGACTGAGCAGTGCAGTCCTTCACTCAGGGCTTGAACGAAAGAAGCTCGATAGCTTCGAAGAAACTGAAGCAAAAGTTGATCGAATATCGCGCCGTGACTTGGGCAGATGTCCACAATAGGTACCAATCCAAAATAAGGGTCGAGGACGATCAATTGGGAGCCCCCTCGGGTTCAGTGTACCCAAACAGGTTATTTGCTAAGGAATCCAGAAATCCAGAAAGAGAGCCAAGACCGAGCAAGGAGAGATATCAGCCATATGTCGGAGATCGAAGAAACACTTCGAGACGGGACATACCTCGAAATAATCGAAGGATGGATCGAGGCAGAAATTCTCGGGGACTCATGAGCAAGTCCGAGTTCGAAAGGTGGTCGAGACCAATGAAGGCGCCTCGATTGTTTGAACGTAACTTCAACATCGATGAATCATATGTCATATCAGCCATATGTAAAATCAAGGACACCAGGTGGCCGAAGCATGTGCAGTCAGATCCTTCCCAAAGGAACCCCAACTTAATATGCAAATACCACAGTGTTCATGGTCATAGGACTGAGGATTGTAGACAACATCGAGAAGAGGTAGCCCGATTGATCAGCAAAGGAACCTTCGAGAGTTCCTCAGTGAACGAGCTAAGAATAAATTTCGAGAAAGAAAGGCGAACAGGAAAAACGAACATGAAGAGCCGCAACATGTCATTCATATGATCGTTGAAGGAGTCGACGTCCCTCAGGGGCCCACACTCGAGCAGACAAAAGTATCCATCACCACAGAAAAATGAACTCAAAGTTACATACCCGAGGATGCTCTTACTTTTGGTGAAGAAGATGTCAAGGCCTTGTCTCAGCCTCACAATGATGCACTAGTAATTTCTTTCCTTCTTAATAAAGTTCAAATTAAACTTGTGCTCGTGGATCCAGGTAGTTCGACCAACATAATCAGGTCGAAAGTGGTGGAGCAGATCAGACTGCTCGATCAGATCACACCCGCCTCTCGAGTCCTCATTAGATTCAACATGGCAAGTGAGACAACAAAGGGGGAAATCATCCTCTCAGTCAACGTTGCTGGTACAATTCAAGATACCAAGTTTTATGTCATTGAAGGTGATTTGAGGTACAATGCCTTACTTGGAAGGCTGTGGATACATAGCGCAAGGGCAGTGCCATCAACTCTTCATCAAATGATAAAGTTCCCAACAAAAGACGGTGTATGGAGAGCAACATGCAGCAAAGGAAATGTTCGCGATACACGACATGGCATCATCATCGACATCTTCTGCTTCAGTGAAGTCAAAAGACTCTTCATCAAATGATAAAGTTCCCAACAAAAGACGGTGTATGGAGAGCAACATGCAGCAAAGGAAATGTTCGCGATACACGACATGGCATCATCATCGACATCTTCTGCTTCGGTGAAGTCAAAAGACAAGTAGATCCATCAGAGGCAAGTGGCATGTGAACAATTGATGGAGGATGATGAAGAAGACTTCATCACTCCTCGAGCCTTTTTCGCCCCTGAAGAATAGGACGCAACAAATCGACGGTCGAAGAACTTGAACAGACCGTTTTGATGGAGCATCTTCCAGACCGGAAGGTATACCTGGGAATGGGATTAACCCCCGAAATTAGGAGAAAACTCATTCAATTCCTTATTAATAACATTGATTGCTTCGCTTGGTCCCATTTAGACATGACAGGGATCCCACCGGAAGTAACCACCCATCGACTAAGTGTCGACCCCAGGTTCAAACCGGTGAAGCAAAAAAGGAGGCCTCAGTCCAAGGTAAAACATGCATTCATCAAAGACGAGGTAATAAAACTCCTCAACATAGGATCCATTAGGGAGGTGAAATATCTAGAATGGTTAGCTAATGTGGTAGTAGTCCCCGAAGAAAGGAAATAAATTAAGAATGTGCGTGGGTTACAAAGACCTGAACGAAGCATGCCCTAAGGACTCATTCGCATTTCCCAACATCGGTAGCTTGATCGATGCCACAACCGCCCAAAGATCCATACATTTCTCAACGCCTACTCCGGGTACAACCAAATCCAAATGAACCCGGAAGACCAAGAAAAAACTTCGTTCATCACGAAGTATGGTACATATTGTTATAATGTAATTCCCTTCGAGCTTAAAAATCAACGCCTAGTTAATAAGATGTTCGAACATCAAATAGGCAACTCGATGGAAGTTTACATTTATGACATGCAAGTTAAGTCCCTGCACGCAGAGGACCATTTGACTCATTTGCAGGAAACATTCGATATCCTTAGAAGTTACAACACGAACCTCAACCCCGAGAAGTGCACCTTTGGAGTCGAATCGGGCAAATTTTTGGGCTTCATGGTGTCAAACCGGAGAAATCGAGATCAATCTCGACAAAATCAAGACAATTGAGGAAATCACTGTGGTAAACAACGTGAAAGCAGTACAACGGCTGTCCGGGCGGATAGCGGCCTTAGGCCGATTCATCTCGAGGTCATCATATCGGAGCCACCACTTCTTTTTCCTACTCAAGAAAAAAAACAATTTCGAGTGGACTTCAGAATGCCAACATGTCTTGGAAGAACTAAAAAGGTATCTCTCGATCCCACCTATGCTCCATACACCAAAGGAGGACGAAATGTTGTACTTATATTTGGCTGTGTTTGAGGTTGCGGTAAGTGGTGTGTTGGTTCGAGAAGAACAAGGTACGCAATTCCCTGTCAATTACGTAAGTCGGACCCTAGGAGATGCTGAGACCAGGTATCCGCACTTAGAAAAATTAGCTCATGCATTAATAAGTGCATCTCGTAAATGAAACCTTATTTTAAATGCCCTTGTGTATGGTTTTTAACTGCATACCCCCTTCAAAACATTTTATATAACCCGAATTATCGGGCCAATTGGCCAAATGGGCCATCGAACTCGGGGGTATTACATCGAGTATCAACCCCGAATGGCTATCAAGTCCCAAATACTGGCGGACTTCATGGCAGATTTTACGCCTGCCCTTGTACCGTGATAGAGAAAGAACTCTTGTTGAAAGCAAGCACTTCATCTGGGGTGTGGACCCTTTTTCACTGACGGTGCCTCGAATTCGAAAGGGTCCGGTCTTGGCGTAGTTTTAAGATCACCTATGGGTGGCAAAATTAGACAATCTATAAAAACTTTGAAATTGATTAACAATGAGGCCGAGTATGAGACCATGATTGCAGGTCTCAAACTTAGCCAAAATCATGGGAGTAGAGGTCATCGAAGCAAAATGCGAATCTCTTCTAGTTGTAAAGCAAGTGAACGGAACCTTCGAGGTTCGAGAAGATAGGATGCCAAGATACTTAGACAAGCTTCAAGTTATGTTGCATCGCTTCAAAGAATGGACCCTAATCCATGTACCTCGTAAACAAAACAGCGAAGCAGATGCACTCACAAACTTGGGATCGTCTGTCGAAGAGGATGACATACTCCCCGGGACTGTTGTACAACTATCCAAATCGGCAATCGAAGAAGGTCATGCTGAAATCGACTCAACAAGCCTAACATGGGATTGAAGGAACAAGTACATTGACTACTTGAAACATGGGAAGCTCCCCACAAATCCAAAGGAATCGAGCGCCCTTCGAGCTAAGCCAGCCCGATTTTCACTCGACGAGAATGGAACACTATACAGAAGGACCTTCGACGGGCCACTAGAAGTATTCTTGGGACCAGAGGACACTGACTATGTGCTACGAGAAATCCACGAAGGCTGTTGTGGCAACTATTCCAGAGCCGACTCCTTGGTTCAAAAGGTAATCAAAGCAAGATACTACTAGGATAGCATGGAAAAAGACACCAAGGAATTTGTTCGAAGATGTGACAAGTGCCAAAGATTTGCACCGATCATTCATCAACCCGATGAACAACTACACTCGGTTCTGTCTCCATGGCCATTCATGAAATGGGGAATGGACATCGTCGGTCCCCTACCAACGGCGCCAGGTAAAGCTAGGTTTATCTTATTTATAACTGATTACTTCTCAAAATGGGTAGAAGCGTATGACTTCGAGAAGATAAAAGAAAAGGAAGTCATCGACTTCATATGGGACCACATCATATGTGGTTCAGGATACCCTCTGAGATTACATGTGACAACGGGAAGCAGTTCATCGTTAGCAAAGTGATGGAGTTCCTTGAGGATCATAAGATCAAAAGGATCCTATCGACACCCTATAACCAAGTGCAAACTGTCAGGCCGAGTCCACAAACAAAACGATCATTCAAAACCTAAAGAAGAGTTTAGATAATGCAAAGGGAAAATGGAGAGAATTGCTGCCTGAAATACTATGGGCATGTCGAACAACTTCAAAGTCAAGCACAGGAGAGACCCCGTTCTCTTTGGTATATGAGTCTAAGACATTGATACCAGTCGAGGTTGGAGAACCAAGTGACATATTCCAGCATGCCTCCGAGGTCTCAAACAACAAGGCCATGGACACCGCTCTCGAGTTACTGGATGAAAAGCGTGAAGTCGCGTTAGTCCAAATGGCAGCTCAAAAGAAAAGTATCGAAAGATACTAATACAGAAGAACAAACTTCTGATTCTTCGGGGTCGGGGACTTAATTCTAAGGAAAGTCACCCTCAACACTCGAAACCCAAACGAAGGGAAACTAGGCCATAGCTTGGAAGGACCGTACAACGTCCTCGGAGTAATAGGAAAAGGATCATACAAACTTAGTACCTCGGAGTAATAGGCAAAGGAACGTACATTGAGCAACTTCCAAGCAATTGGAACATATCAATGCTCAAACGCTATTATTGCTAAGGTATAAACTTCTCCCTTTTTATTTGTATGTTCCACACTAACCTTTTGCATATGTTCGATTGAGAAATCGGGGCATCTGTCAACTCGAAGACCTTGGGTTTTATAGCATGCATTGCACTCTTTTTCCATTAGATCGGGTTTTATCCCAAATGGGTTTTACCGACAATGTTTTTAACGAGGCAACACCTATATTCTACTTAAGGAAAACTCAACAAGTATTCAAGGCTTCTTTTCAATCAACCTCGAATACTTGGGTGCATCACCCTCGGAGGTTACTCTTTCGAAGAAAGCAAGTTATGCTAAAGAAGGCCTCTATAGATCAGTGTTGTAATGGGCCAAACTGTCAAATGAACCGTGTCCATGTAGAATAATCCAACCTCCGAACATGTACACACATATCAAGTAATCAAGGAAGCCCCTTTGCTCATCAAAACACTTTGCGGCTCAAAGAAGTTTACTACTTTCACGTAAGACGCCTCAGGGCCTAAAAACTCTCGAACACTCGGGACTATCATCAACAGTCAGCTCATCGAGCCGTCAAAAACTTGAATTCATAAGACCTCACGAGGCAAGTTCGAGCTAGTAAGCCTTCCATGAGGCGACATCAAATTTATAAGACCTCAATGAGGCAACTTCGAGCTAGTAAGCCCTCCATGAGGCGACATCAAATTTATAAGACCTCAACAAGGCATATTCAAAATTGTAAGACCTTAGAAAAAAGGCATACCCCGATATTAAGTCCGAGGCTATATATTCGAACTTGTAAGACCCCTAAAAAGGCATACCCTCGATATAGACGCCGAGGCCATCTCACTTGGGGACTATAGGTTACGGCCGAACATAAAGACTACGGTCATATTAAAAGGCTACGACCAAATTTAACACGGCTCGGAGATGTCCGATTGCCGCCATAAAACTAAAGTCCTTCAAACACTTCGACAGTACTTCTAAAAGAACCAGTTGATCAGGCTACCCTCGGTATAAGCAAAGGATCTTCGATAAAATCATCTCCAAACAATGAAAAGGCTTCGAAACGATCATCCTTCAATAAAAAAGGCTTCAAAACAATCATCCTTCAATAAAAAAAGGCTTCAAAACAATCATCCTTCAATAAAAAGTCTTTGAAACATCAGCCTTCGAGAAAACCTCACAAGGTACTCAATTATCGTCGTATATCGACTTATAATCAAGGTTCTTATCCGAGCCATCGAAGAGTCGGACAAACACAAAACATGCCAAGGCATAATCAAAGTTTTAAAAGTCTTTAGCCAAAATGAGGGAAAACTATAGCCATATTAGAGGTCGAATCGACCCAATCTAAAGAGCCTAAGGTCCAATTTGTAAGACCTAATGAGGCAACACCATATTTGTAAAACCTTAAAAGGTCATCTCAAATACCGAGGCCAAGGCCATAATATGGAACTTATAAGACCCCTAGAAGGACATACCCTCGATATGAAGACTGAGGTCATCTCGCTCGGGGACTAATCATAAGACCTCGATGAGGTAAAATCAAGCTTATAGGACCTCAACGACAAGCATCAAAATTCAAACCACAAAAGCAAAGACAGAGGAAAAATGAAAGTTTATGCAAAAACAAGAATAAAGCCTCTTTAAATAAATGGTGGTACGAAGGTACATTGACAATACTCCCACAGGGAGCCCTTTATCGAAAGAAAACCTATTCTATCGTTATCAACCGGGACTTCGTCTTTTCCCCTCGGGGACTTTTCCTTCATGAACCCCATCGGGACTAGCATCCTCGTCAGCTTCTTCCCCTTCATTTTCAGTATCGACTTCATCGTTGGTAGAAAGAAGGAACTTAGCGCCAATATCGTTCGCCTTAGCCTGCTCTATCTCCTCCGAGAGATCAGAGCCCTTATGATGAATCTCCTCGAGGGTCTCCCTCCGAGATCTACATCGGGCATACTCATTGCTTCTTCGCTCTAAATCAAAATCCCCCCTCAACTCCTTCTGAGCATCACTAGCATCTGTTAGATGGCGTCCATTCCCTTCGGAGTATTTTACGACGTCTCACAAATGGATTTTCGGACCGAGAACAGGTTGGGCTACGCTTTTGCCAATATCACGACAAGGTGTGCTTCCCCCTAAAATTAGGAAAGCACTCAAGAACTTCAAGTGGGGGGATATTAAGACTCCCATGGGAATTTTTGCCTAAAAAATATAACACATATGTGAAGTTACTTGGACTCGGAATCAGGGAAAAGTAGAATTGGTGAAACATTTACAACGTCGAAATCTATCTGCGCAATGAATGAATATCTTCCAGTTATCGTCTCTCTGCCAAGGAATGGCATGTCCAGCTTTATAGGTAGGTAGCTATATCTCCTTCATATGGAGGGATCTTCACTTGCACCGCCTTCTCCCAACGATAAAACCTTCTCCTTTTTAATATCGGTTATCGGGCCAACATATCGAGATATGGGATCGCATCAGCCCACTTCCGAGGAAGATCTACCAGCCTTAAAATCACATGACGTTTCGCAGGGTCCGAGGAGGCACTCCTCAACACGACGGGGAACTATCATTTCTCTCTTAGACAAGCGTGAATAAGAAATGGTTTTCTCTTTTTGAGGGACCTTATTATAAGTTTTAACCATGACTTTGTTAAAATTTCAGAATAAAGAGAAGAAAACTGGCGAAAAGATTAACGTAGAGAAGGATGGAAGCAGAAGCTGCTAAATGGAGATTTGAAGATATTGCAAAGGGTGAAGCTTTGAAAAAAAAGGGTTGGAATATGTATAGAGGTTTTTAAGCGTATTGGAGAAGTTGAAAGGGGCAGAAAACAGCGGTTCAGGGGCTTTCTGAGAACCGTGCTCTTTGCAACCTTTCTGTCTCATCAGTTGATAACCTCATGTGGCTGACGTCACGGTGGAGATATCAAAGAGCCAAGAATTTAAAATATTTTCTTATCATTTCACTCTAAGAAACGCAAGGACTATCTATTTACGGCCAAAATTGGGGAAGTCCAATTTTAAAGCCTCTACGACATCCCAAGCCCGATTTTGAGTGGCTCGAAGCACAGTCCGAGTCTCGAGTAATCCCCTCGAGAGAGAATATTAGGGAATCATATCAACATACCTCAACGCAGTATGAAAATCAATGACCGTCATGGAAAGACAGGAAATTCCCAAGGGCACGTGGTCAAAGCTGACGAGGTCTGCAAGAATAGTACAAGTCCGTACTGAGACATTACACACCTGTACCACTAGAATTTCCTTGTCATAATTAGAAATGTACTATGTTTGGATTCCCCTTCCTATATAAAGGGGACCCCTGTCATTTTGTACACACATGAATATTGACTACAACTAAACATTCTCTATTTTTCTTGCTTAAACGTGCTCAACAATTAATCTATAGATTTGTTGATTTTTACTTATTTCCTTCATCAATTGTTATTCATTTGTTTCCCATCATTAGTCGTAAAAGGCTATCCCCGAGACCCCAAATATCATTGCTTCTTCATCGATTGCTCATTATTGGCTGCCCTAGCTAGACCTCGAGGCCCCCTGTTCCTTCCAGTTCGAGGCCCAAATCTGTAACAACATCAATTTGCATATCCCACTTTTCTAACTCACACTTGGTACTTGGCTATCTAATAACTAGTATTAAGATAAATCATGTATTTTTAGAACCACAAAATTAAATATAATTTTTTAATACTATTTCAAGGTAAACACATATCAAAAGAAATATATAATAGATTTGAAGTATCATACTGGTGGTATTTAGATTTGAAGAAAATTGCATACCTATTGACATTGCTAGGAATACTACTAAGAGAGAGCAAATAAGCAGTCAAAATCTCTACTTATCACATGATAGTTTAGTGAATTGCATGACATTGCTAGGAATACTACTAAGAGAGGCTTTGACCAGTATAGTTCTACTTCTCATGTTCAGGTAAGTAGTTTTCCAGCCAGCTAGCTTTGAATGCATGTTGTATGTGATGAATTAAAAATCACTGTTGTAGGCCTTTTGTGAACAATTGGAAAGCTCGGGTATTTGCCAAAGTAACTACTGGGTTGAATGGAGAGATTGACAAAGTGATTGAAGACTTTAATAGGTTTGCAATTAGAAGAGAAGATGACTTTGGACTTTAATAAATTTATTTTCTGACAGCTTTGTCAATGATCCTAGGGAGCCTTTTCATGCAATGGACAAAGACATAGGGGGAGATGTGGTCTCCTTGTCTAATACCCATAGTAGGCCTGAATGAAGCAGTCTGTCCTCCTTTAACTAGTATGGAGATGAAAAATGAGCTAACACAAGAAAAAATAAGCTTCACGAGGATAGTGGGAAAATTGGAAGCATGAAGGAAGTCTCAAATGAAAGACCACGCTAGCATGTCAAAAGTTTTTTCCAGGTCAATTTTGAGGATCAAGTTGGAATTTTGGCCTTTCATCTTATTAAAGTGGGTAATGTATTATTCGACAATGATAGCATTGTCAGAAGCTCTCCTATTGAATAGAAAATTGGCTTGACTGGACTAATAATATCAGAAATATAGGGCTTAATCCTATTAACAAGAATCTTTGCCATTATTTTGTAGATTGTATCGCAAATCCCAATAGGTTCTAAAATTTTAGCATAGTATCATTTTGACACTTAGGGATAAGGAACAAAATTGTGGAATTCATAGTGAAGTGCATGCTTTGAGAGTCAAATGACTTCCTATAGAACTTAATGATAGCTTTCCCACTATCTCTAGTCTTTTTGATAAAAGAAAGGGTGTAGACTATCAGTGCCTGCAACTTTGAAGGGTTTGAAGGATAATATGGTTTATTGACCTCATTATCTATTATGGGGGAAGCCAGGTTATCCCTTTAGAGGTTTGAGATAATGTGATCCTGGCTGTGGGAGTTGGAGTTTGGGAGAGGGGATTGTGTACAAGAAGAGGTGTAGAGGCAATTGAAGTAGTTTAAGATGGAATCCTTCATATCACAGTAGTTATGTTGACAATTCCCATCTTTATGTATAAGAGAGAAGATTATATTCCTCCTTCTCCTATTGAGGGTGGAAGTATGAAAAAATCTAGTATTACCTATCAGCTAGCAGGAAAATTCTAGAGTGTAACTTCCAAAAATCTTCCTTATTCTTAAGAATGGAGTTACATATCTCAATCAATTTTGCCTCTATATTTAAGAGTAAATGACTGTGATGGTGGTGCGGGAATTTTTGGATGTCAGCTATTCTAGCATATGCCTATTTTACTTAGAGAGGTTATTGTCAAAGGTGATCTTGTTCCATTAAATAACACTCATCTTGAATTGATGAGTGGATGAGTTTTTATTAATAGATAATAAATCCTAGACTAGGGTGGGGAAAAAGGGATGGCTACACCACATGGATGCAAACCTGAAAGGCTTAGCATTACAAGGCCTAATGTCATTTTTTAACTTTATGAGTAAAGCAGTGGTCTGAGTAGGTCTTAGTAGATGAGCCATAGTGTCCTCAGGGTACTCAATAATCCATAAGTCATTAGTAAAACACCTATCTAGTCTTTCAAGAATTAGGTTATTCCTGTTTTTATATATCCTATTAATCTAGGTGTACTTACTTCCTTTATAACCTAGGTCAACTAGCTTACACTAATTTAGACAGTTATAAGATAGGTTACTTCTATTAGTATTGATACTAATACCAATAAATTTTATCTCTACATTTTATGACCTCATTGAAGTCTCCTCTTATAAACGAACTACTATTAAAACTTCAAGAGATATCAAATAAGTGGTCCCAAAGCTTCTTCCTACCAGGAATATGGTTACTAGAATAAATAGCATAAAAGATCCATGAGTTAGGAGAGAGTTACCTTTACCATGATATGAATACCTTGGGGAGTAGTAGACTTCCTCAATCTGCAGAACATCCTGCTTGCACATGATGACAATGTCCCCGACTGGCCAACAACAAATAATTGAATGTGAAGATTGAATTGTAGTTCCTCTGTTAGCTTTTTATGGTCGGCCATTCTGGTCTCTAGAAGGACCAGCATCATAGGCTTGTGCAATTGCACCATCACTTCATAATGACTACGAAACTCTGCATTGTTCCCTCCCCTAACATTTCATATGGTATAGTTCATTAGTAACTGTGGGTATATTGAGGGTTTCTAACATCCGTACTTTCTCTTTTCCCTTCGGAGCGGGCCCCTTCTTATGTAGACATGTGCTATGTAGAACTAGGGTTAGGTTGTCTTGTGGTTTGTCTAAGCCCTGACTCTAAAGAGTTCCTATCCCATCTTATATCTTGTTAATTCTTAAGGGAATATGAGGATTAGTATCTTGCTGCAGTACACCTTGAACTCTATTGCCAATATAGTGTCCAAAAGAAGGGAGTTTGTCCTTAGTGGTCCATAGTTGTTTTTTTGATTGTTATACTTCTTTGTTCTTCTTTCCTTTTTGAAGATCCAACACTCTATATTTTTCCCTTTAGATATTTTCTAGAGGTGAATTTGCTTTTTCCCATACTAGAACTAAAAGAGAAGCTTCCCATAGAGCCTGGTGGTCAATCATGGCAAAGTTGGGGGTTGCTGCTGGATCCTCCATTGTCAGGTTTGGGAAGAAGGGAATTAAGAGAAAGTCTATTGCATGAGATTGTTGTCCATATCCAGAATGATGTTGTGGTGGTTTCTTTGATTGTTTCTCTGAAGAATCGTCGATTTCCATAGTTAGGTCCTAAATTCTCCAATCCCAGTTTTATTGCCTGCAACAACTCATGCCAGGTGTGCTAGGTTTTGAATGATAAGTGTTACCGTCCGATTCCCCAAAAGGAAGTTGTAAATAAGTCCCTACCTCTGTAGTGCTAGTTCCAGCCACGATGCTAGTGGTTGGTCCGGTGGTAGAGGTATGGTGGTGATGGTAATTGGTGATAGTTAGGATTGAGTCATTTTTGGGGTTTTTTTTCTTCGTCTCTTTGGTTTATATTGATGGACGATTTTGACAAGGAATGCAGGATAGTAGGTCCTAAATTTGGATTAAAATTAGTTTCCATCTGTGCATCTTTTATTTGCAACTAATGTCACAATATGAAATTAATGGTAATCTCTGTGACACGATAAAAATTTTCATAACAAATGAGCTGATATGATGATTTTACAGGTGTTGCACTTGATTAGCCATTGATTGTGGTGAAATTTCTTTACTACGGAGGTCTTGTTGGGGGTAAATAGGTGCTAAGTAGCTATTGTGATAGGATTCTTTAATGGGGTGTGTGTGCCCCTTTTTGATTTGGGCCCTTATGGTGGACTTATGGGTTTTGATGTGGACCAATAATTGCTCATTCGTCAAATCTCCAATTACAGATTCTCGTCCTGTGTCTTTCAGGGTTTTGTTTTCATAGATGGGGGTCTCTTTCAAAATTTTTGATTCTTGAATGGGGTTTCTATCCTAGTTGATGTAGGTCTCCACTGAATTGGGCCCAACCTTTCTTCGTACATTCTATTTATGTTGGTCCGGTAGGGTCTGGGACTTGGAAAACCTAGAAAGATGTTAGTATTGTTCCGATTAACCTTATTCTCATTACCAAATGTTGGTTTTTCCGCTTTATGAACTCTAATTGTATCGAAAGTATTTTTGTTTTTGTATTAGTTTTTAGGAACTTACTAGAGGCTGCATCAAATATTTTTATCGGGATCCTGTGCTGCATTTCTTTGTGGTGGTTGGGGTCTTTTGCCACTTTTGCTTTCCCCCAGTTAGTGAGAATACGGGGCTTTTCTTTTAAGGGTGGATGAGGTTTATCTATCTACCTAAAGTAGCTTTCATAGTTTCCTACTAACCTTTTCAGGATTTCATTGTCATAGAACTTGGCAGGGATTTGTGGCAAGCCAATCCATATGGCAATGGACAATGGGTTTGCTGCTCAGGGATAAATTTTTACTCCCATGGAAAAGACATTTCTAACTAGGAACCATGGTCCTTGACGTAGTGCTTTCACCATATTTTCCTTTAATCCAAACTTGACAATAAGAAAAATCTCATCCTAGCTTAATCAAGATTTAACTGTTAGAATGGTTTTCAAAGATCAATAAGTTTAGAGCAGAGGTATTGATGAGATAATCTACGGGCAAATACTTTTATGAAAAGGGAGAATCGCCATGGATAATATATGTGGTTCTTATCCTTATGTGATGATGGAATAGGGCCCAAGTTTCTGTTTCTCTTTATCCTTGGTGTCACTTGTATGCGATTCATTTTCATAGTACCGAGATTGATTGATTTATTCTTATCAAGTAGCATTTCCTTGTAGAGTATGGTGGAGTAGAGTCTTCTTCCATATGGGTGTGAGTCCCATCCGGTGGTTTGGGGGGAAGGGAGGGGGGGAATATGCAGAGGGTTCTATCGTGGTGGTTATTGTGTCCATGACAATGTTATCTTAGAGAGAAGTCATAGTTTCTCTCTATGATGTGCCATACTTTGACCGTAAGAATAATTTAGCTAGGTTGTCAAATTTTACAGAGGTTGAAATTAATTTGCTCGTGATTCGTGGCATGCTACAATTACTTATCTAGACTCTATTTTGACTTTGAGTGGTGTAAATTTGAAGCAGATATAGTATCCAAAAGATACCAAATGGAATTACAATGCTAGTTTATTACAATAAAATATTTACGAATCTAATTATCTACGACTTGTAAAATCGTTAATTGTATTATCAGACTAAAAGTCATATTGGTTTGTGAGAAAAATTTCAAGAAATTTATGCAAAATACCAATTGAGTTTAAAATTATTACCACTTTCTATCCATTTGACTACTAATTATAATATATATATATCTACCTAATTAAAACTAATTACCCACCCTACCCTACCTTATCATGATTTGACTTGGCTTGGCTTGGTTTGGTTTGGTTTGGCTTGAATTGTCTTGGCTTGGCTTGACTTGATTTGGCATGTGTTAACTTGGAATGTCTTGACTTCACTTGAATTGGCTTGGCTTGGTTTAGTAGCTTAGTTTGACTTCATTTGGTTGGCTTTGGCTGGGTATTAAAAAAATGGATAGAGGAGAAACTGCATGGGCATGGGCGGGTAATTAGTTTCCAACACATGGGTATTCCTTAAAGACCCCCAAATATTTCTGCTAAATCAATTAGATTTTCACTCCATATATAGGCCTCTTTTTCTCCCAAGCAACAGATATGTGACCCTAAATAGAAAAAATATAACATACATTGCACATATATTAGAATTCGAGGGGAGGGGGTGGCATGGAACATAGGGAATAATGTTAATATTATAATGGACATATTGTAATAAGTGATTGATTCAGAATTTTACACAAGAGAATTAAAAAATATTACACTTGAAATCGGAACATGAGACTTTTAAGTAATTTTTAATTATTTTATTACAAATTTTCTCGTGCCAATGGAATTCAACAATTTATATATGACAAAAAATTAAATTTTGAGCTGGTAATAAAATATAATTTTTCTGCGAATATTCATTTGAACTCAAGCTAGCTTTGCTCCTAATTATGACATCATAAAATACACATTAGGAATGTAGTTGTGCTAGTACCAAAAAAAGGATTTCTCGATGCCTTAAACTTCCGTTACGCGCGGAGTTTAGGAAAGAGCTAGATCACAAAGGTCTAATAAAGTACTCATCAAATTATAAAAATATTGTCAATCATGATTTTAAAGGTTCTATTTCGTAACCAATAACTAGAAAGAACCAAGAATGATCTATGTATACGGTTAGAATGGGTCTGCCCTACTTATGACAAATCGAGGTTGGATCATGATAGGCCACGGTTCGGACCCGTGTTACATCGAGCCTCAGTACGAATTTAGATTGTTGAACCCTTAATTCAGACACCGACGAAGGATGAGATCAGGCAGAACGGAGATCAAGAGAGACCAATGAAAGTTTACCTAGTCAAGTACCGGTGAGCCGAAATATCCGTAGTCGAGCAAGGGTCACGGCGATAATCTCGGCACATATCAAGATGAGGCCGACTAATTAGCCAATCATTGGATTTCTTACTTTATTTAGAGTTGTACCCTAAGTAGGACTCCCCTACTATATAAAATGGGTATAATCATTTGTAAAGACATCAGATTCACGTAATAGAAAGCAGTATACTATTATTTTCTTTAAGCTCTCAATATTATGTTACTTTATTCATATCTCATATTGCCTATTCATTTGGTTCAAGGGTAACTTATCTCGATGGCCAAAGCTACACGTCTCATTTAGTTTGCTTTATTTTTCATTACAGTCAATTTCAATATCAATTTACATATTTCCGGAGTTTGTGCCAAGTAAAATCACGTGTCCTTAAAACCACATATAAATTTAATTGTTATTCATTTTTAGGATAAACAGTTTGGCGTCCACTGTGGGGCTAAGGATAATAGTGACTGCCTGGTACTAACTTTCATAACACACACTATTTTATACTTGTTCTTTTGAGTATCATTGATTCCAGGATCAGAATGTCAAACTCTCAAGCAGCTGTCACACACATCGACAATGATCTTTGTTTCCACGGCGAGAACGAAAACATATTTGCCCTGGGGAACGAAGTACCTCCAGTTGAACTCGATAGAGTCCCGGCCGTAGATCCAATCGATGTCGGTTCCCATGTTGCCATTAATGCAAATCTAGCCGTCGACCCCGAGAATAGCGTCCGCAGAGACGTTCGATTAGCCGGTCATAGCATGCAGGGTGGCGAAGAAGTCAGGATCACCCTTCGAGTGATATTCAAAATGTTGCAGGCTCAACAAGCTGCAATAGCTCAAATCCAAAACCAGAACCATGCAACGAGCAACGTCGAGCCCAAACCATCGCAAGAAGTTGGTCATAGGGATGAATGGGTGTCAAGAAGATCAAACAGAAATGAATTAGGGACTGAGCCCGCTATCATGAAGATGCTCGAGGAGATCACAAAGCAATTTGAATCGGGGAAGAAGATGATTGAATCAAATGACAAGGAGTTAGAAACCTATAACTCCAGGGTTGATCAAATTCCGGGGGCACCACCAATTTTGAAGGGTTTGGATTCAAAGAGTATCTTGCAAAAGCCTTTCACCCTGAGCGCGTATCTTAAACCAATTCCTAAGAAGTTCCGCATGCCAGAAATTCCCAAGTAAAATGGGACGACCGACCCCAACGAGCATGTCACTTCTTACTTATGTGCGATTAAGGGGAATGATCTGGAGGACGATGAGATCGATTCCGTATTGGTGAAAACATTTGGGGAGAACCTATCAAAGGGAGAGATGATATGGTACCAAAATTTTCCATCCAAATTTATTTACTCTTTTTCCATGCTTCTAGATTCCTTCGTAAAGCACACACCAGAGCTATAAAAGTCGAGACTAGGACGTCGGACCTCTTCAAGGTAAATCATAAAGATAACAAGATGCTCAGAGAGTTTGTGTCTCGGTTCCAAACAAAACGTATGGATCGACCCACGATTTTTGATGATTGGGCCGTTCAAACCTTCACTCAAGGATTAAACGCACGAAGCCCAGTGGCTTCGCAACAATTAAAGCGGAACTTGATCGAATACAAGCTGTCACCTGGGCCAATGTGCATAATCGGCATTAGTCCAAGATTAGGGTCGAAGATGACCATTTGGGGGCTACTTCCAGGTCCGTTTATCCTATCGATGACACAGCTGGCCAGGATCCTCAGTTTTCTCGATGCCTGTTCTGGGTACAACCAAATACCTATGAACCCGAAAGACCAGGAAAAGACCTCGTTTATCACAAGTATGGCACCTACTGCTATGATGTAATGCCATTCGGACTAAAAAATGCTGGTGAAACTTATCAACGCCTAGTAAATCGGATGTTCAAAGAACAAATAGGAAAATCAATGGAGGTTTATATTGATGACATGCTAGTTAAGTCCCTGCGAGCAGAGGAAAATTTGTAGCATTTGTAGGAAACTTTCGGTATACTGAAGAAATACAACATGAATCTCAACCCAGAGAAATGTGCGTTCGGGATTGCCTATGGCAATTTTCTTGGCTTCATGATATCCAATCGAGGAATCGAGATCAACCCCGACAAAATCAAAGCTATTTACTACATCACGGTAGTAGACAACGTAAAGGCTGTACAGAGATAGCCGCCCTGGGGCGATTCATATCGTGGTCCTCCGATAAGAGTTGCCGATTCTTCTCATTACTGAAGAAGAATAACTTCACGTGGACTCTGGAATGGCAACAAGCCTTGAATGAGCTAAAACGGTACTTATAGATCCCTCTGCTACTTCACACGCCAAAGGCGGATGAACAACTTTACTTGTATTTAGAAGTATCAGAGATAACGGTAAGTGGAGTCTTGGTCCGAGAAGAACAAGGTACAATATTCCCCATCTATTATGTTAATCGGACCTTAGGTGAGGCCGAAACTAGGTATCCCCATCTAAAAATACTGATGCTCGGTTTGATAAGCGCCTCTAGGAAACTAAAACCATAGTTGCAATATCATCCCATATGTGTTGTAACAACTTATCCACTTAAAAATATTTTGCATAAACCCAAACTTTCGGGTCAGTTGGCCAAATGGGCCATAGAAATCAGCAGGTACGATATTGAATATCGACCCCGAATAGCTATCAAGTCTCAAATCTTGGCAAATTTCATGGCTGACTTCATGTCGGCCCTCGTACCCTAGGTTGAAAGAGAACTGTTAGTAAACTCGGGTACATTCTCGAGAATCTAGACCTTCTTTACGGACGGTGCTTTGAACGCAAAGGGGTCCGGATTCAGCATTGTTCTGAAACCACCCACAGGTAATGAAGTTAGAAAATCTATCAGAATTATAAAATTGACTAACAATGAGGCCGAATATGAGGCCATGATTGCAGGTTTCGAATTAGCCAAATGCTTGGGAGCGGAGGTGATCAATGCCAAATGTGACTCCTTCCTCGTGGTGAACCAGGTTAACGGAATCTTTGAAGTTCGAAAACACTGAATGCGGAGATACCTGGATAAGCTACAGGTAGGTCTACACCAATTCAAGGAATGGACTTTGCAACATGTACATCTAAATCAAAATAGTGAGGTTGATTCCCTCGCAAACCTAAGGTCATCGATCAAAGAGAAAGAACTAATTTCAGGGGCTGTCGTACAACTCATGAGATCGGTGGTTGAAGAAGATCATGCTGAGATAAAATCCACAAGTTTGACCTGGGGTTGGAGAAACAAATACATAAAGTATTTATAGAACGAGAAGCTTCCATCAGGTCTAAAAGAATCGAGAGCATTGCACACAAAGGCAACACAATTCACCTTGTCCGAAGACGGAACATTGTTCAGAAAGATGTTTGATGGTCCATTAGCGATACGTCTGGGGCAAGGATATACCGAATACATTCTAAGGTATGTCCATGAGGGCACTTGCGGAAATCATTCCCGTGACGAATCATTGGTCCACGATGTGATCAGAGGCGGATACTACTATATCGACATAGAGAAAGATGCAAAGGAATTTGTTCAAAAATTCGACAAATGCCAAAGGCATGCACCAATGATTCATCAACCCAGGGAGTTGTTCCACTCGGTCTTGTCCCCATGGCAGTTCATGAAGTAGGGAATGGATATTGTTGGCCCTCTTCCATCGGCCCAAGTAAAGCTGAGTTTATTTTATTTATGACTGATTATTTCTCTAAGTGGGTTGCAGAATATGCTTACGAGAAAGTCAGGGAAAAGTATGTAATAGACTTTATTTGGGACTACATAATATGTCGATTCGTGATGCCCTCTGAAATTATATGCGATAACGGAAGTAGTGAATCGACATCAAGGTGACCAAATTTCTGGAGGATCACAAGATCAAAACAATCCTATCAACACCTTATCATTCCAACGGGAATGGACAAGACGAATCGACTAACAAAACCATCATCCAAAATCTTATGAAGAGACTAACCGATGCCAAATGAAAATGGAAGGACATCCTACCCGGGGTTCTTTGGGCATACCACACAACATTGAAGTCTAGTACTGGAGCTACCCCATTCTCATTAGCTTATGGCGCAAAATCTCTAATATTGGTCGAGGTCTGAGAACCTAGTATCATGTTCTGATATGCAACAGAAGAGTAAAATAACTAGGCCATGAACATGAGACCTAGAATTATTGGATGAAAGACGTGAAGTCGCCCCCGTCTGATTGGCCGCCCAAAACAACGGATCGAGAGATACTACAATCAAAGAGCCAATCTTCGATATTTTGGCATCGGGGACTTGGTGCTAAGGAAAGTCACCCTCAACACCCTAAACCCGAACGAAGGAAAATTTGGTCCAAACTGGGAATGACAGTACCAGATTCTTGAGGTCACCCGAAAAGAGTTCTACAAGCTCAGAACGGTGAATGGAGATTAACTTCTGAGCAATTGGAATATATCACACCTAAAACGATACTACTGCTAAGGTACGACCCCTTTCTATTTTCAACGAACGAAATGAAGTCTTTAAGTCTAAAAGCACATTTTGCACTATTTTCCCTTAGACCGAGTTTGTCCCAAATGGGGGTTTCAGCGAGGTTTTTAACGAGGAAACACTGAATCGTGCTAATTTAGAATCAATACCGATTATGAATCGGCATCGAAGGTCAATTCAACAATATATGAGGTTCCTTTGCAATCAACCTCGAATACTAGGGGGGGCTACCCCGTATATACATTATCTTCGGATATCAACTCTAGCGAGGAAACTACTTCATAAATGGAGCGTCTCGATAGATAGGATTTATTGTAAGGGCCAAACGGTCAGAACAAACCATGCTCACATAGATTTTTCGAACCCTGACTTAAACATGTATGCATGTATGACTATTTTGATCAAGAATAAAGCGAAGTACTTTCCTTGAAAACATCTGATGTTTATTTTTTTTCTCTTTACATTCTTAAAGAGCTTCGTACTATAACGAGCCTAAGGGAAATACTTAACCGAAACACGAACAATTTCTCCCTCACACGGGGACTGTCGTTCAACTAAAACAGCCCAATTTATCGGGCATCGTGGTCAAAAGACCTAATAGGCAACTCCCCGATCTCTAAAGGGAAAGACAACCCCACTCGGGGACTATTATCTCGGTCAAGCTCGAACAAAACAAGCAAAAGAGACCAATGGGAAGATCCCGAACTAGAAGTCTACAACCAATTTAACACGGCTAAGAGACGTCCAAAATCCGTAACAAAATAGGCCTTCAAACAAGAAAAAAATCTTTCATAACCGATTCTAAAAGGCTACCCTCGACAAAGTCACAAATTTAAGACATCTTCGAGAAACACTTCAATAATATCGAGCCCCAAAAAACTCTAATAAGTGCAAGGTTTGTTCGAACCCTCGAACACGACCTCATTGTCTCATGCTAAGGCATTTCAACCATTGTGATTACAAGTAACAAAACACAGAAAAAACTTATAATCTAAAAGGGAAAAGAAAGCGTTATATTTATATAGAATGAATTTCTTTATAAGGGCCAAATAGGCCTAGTCCAGAAGAAAATTTACAAAAGGTCCAAAGTGCTTAAGAAAAAGTGCAAAAGAAGAACAAAACAAAATACTAAATCCTGTGAGACTCGATCTCCATTGGAGGCGGTATCTCCGTCCTCGGGGTCTTACATATTTTCAAATTCACTTAGGCTTTTAGAATCATCCTCGGGAAGACCAGCTTCTGATCCCCCATTTCTTCTACTTGGGAATTCTCGACCTCGTCAACGATGTTTGAGCGTCCTTGAGGGCTTCCCTTCGAGCTTTCAATTTTTCATGATCTATCATTCTCCTAGCCTTTGTCCGGATGGCCTTGAAGTTGTCCTTGAATTGGGTCACCTTTTAATCAGCTTTAATACCGGCCGCGACCACCTGAGATTTAGCCGCCTCGAGCCTGTTGGCAGCAGAATCCAGCTGAGACTGAAGCTCCTTTATTTTCTCAGCATGCGCTGAGTTTTTCTCTTTTGCATCTTGAAGCTGAGTATTGGGCGAATCAAACTATGCTTGGACGATATCTTTCTTTGAGGCAAAGATATCCATGTTTTCCTTGAATGCTTCAGCCTCGGCTCATATCTCGTCCACCTGCTTGTCGAGCCATCTGATCTGCTCAAGCCTCTGTCGGATCTGCTGAATCAGATCGTTAGTCGTTATATATAATTCATCTCCACTATCATGAAGTATTTGGAATACTTGTTTGGCCATAACAGTGTGCTCGTCCCGAGCCACAACCAAATCAGCCTAAAGCTTCTCACTGAGGAGCCTATAGGTGTCACTTTCCTCGGTAAGGCCTCGAACCTCGAGCTTGTGCTCCTCCCGAACACTGAGGAAGGCTTCGTGGTGAAACACTGAAGCCTACAAATAAGGAAGAATGTGTTAAGAATAATTCTACGTATAAAAGAAGTAAGAAAGAGATTCTCAAAGTTTACCTGATTTAGAGCGTGTTGAGCCTCATTGATATGGAAAGCGGCCCCCACAACATTCATCACATCTTGGTCCTCCTCGGTCACCAAGCCACTCAGATAGCTGGCAATTCCAACAGGGGAAGGGAAGATTCAGGCATCCTCCGGGACAGTAAGCACTAGGTACCGTTTGCATCTTGGGTTAACACTCGGAGTCGAGAATTGGTCCACCAGTCTCGAACTCGATCAATAACTAGTCGAACCCGACGATGGTATTTTATTCGGCGCCGATAAATCACCAACTCCAGTGATAACCTCGGAAGGAGCAACTTCGATCCCATAGAAGAAACCATGGATATCGATCTAATGACTATCCACCATGTTGGCCTCTTGAATCATGGTATTCAAAATCTGGGGGGATTCCGAAATATCAACCACTCTGACCTCGGACCCAAGGACCTCTTCCATTGCTCGGTAAGCCTTGCCTCCAGTATCTCCCTCTATCGGCTGGGGACGTGGCGGCCTGTGTTCTTTCTAATTCAGGGACCTCGGCTGAAGCTCCTACATCAACTGCCTCCGGTTTGGAGGGCTTTTGTACCGAAGCAGTAGCCCACGTACGAGTCACTAACTTGGAGTTGTCATCATCTTTTCTTCTTTCTCTTCGGACTCATCCGTTAATCGGCGGATTGAGTCTGAGGATATAACATCAACATCAACCTTAGGCTTACGAGGCTTCCTCACCGGTCTTTTTTTTCGAGCCCAGGGGACTCGGAACCCTTTTTCTCTTTTTCTCCTTGGCCGACTTTGGAGCTGATGGATGGGGAAGGACTTCTTCGTCACCAGAAGGGGGTCTCATTACAACATCCTTCTCTAGAACTGCAAAAGAAAAGGAGAAAAGTTAGTTCGAGTAAAGTCCAAAACAATAAACAATCCGAGACAGAAATTTACCATGGTTGTGGGCCTCCCATCAACCCTTTTATAACTCCATCCAGGCACGTTCGGAGTAGGGCCTCTGACACACCAGGCCTTCGACCCATTGCTTGAACTCCGGAACCGGGTCCGACATTGGGGCCACAAATGCAACACCAAAATGGATATAAGGAAAGATTGAAGGAAATGAAATGGAAAGGCAAGCGTTCGAGGTAAAAGTAGTTACGATTCATGTTCCACTTCTCTGGGAACGGAATGTCTTTAGTGGAAATCAGGTTCGATGTACTTACTCAGATGGTTGAGGTTTTCATAGGTTGGAGGCAACGGTTCAGAACTGGTAGTGGCCGACTAGCACCTAAAACTTAATGCCTTGGTAACTGGACCGACGGGACATTTCATCGATCACGACACGATCGAGCTTGTTGCTGACGTCATCATTCATAGAGATGGAGTTCGAGAATTAATGTCGTTTCTTATCACCTTATCTTTGAGAAACGAGGGGACTATATGTATACGGTTAGAACGGGCATGCCCTTCTTTTGACTAATCGAGGTTGGATCATGATACACCACGGTTCGGCCCCATGTTACATCGAGCCTCAGTACAAAGTTAGATTTTTGAACCCTTAATTCATTGACAGACCAATGACGAGGTCAGGAAGAATGAAGATTAAGCGAGACCGATGGAAGTTTACCTAGTCAAGTAACAATAAGCCAAAATATCCGTAGTCGAGCAAGGGTCACGGGGGAAATCTCAACACGTATCAAGATGAGGCCGACTAATTAGCCAATCATGTGATTTCTTACTGTATTTAGAATTTTACCATAAGTAGGAATCCCCTAATATATAAAAGGGGTCTAATCATTTGTAAAGGCATCAGATTCACGCAATACAAAGCAATATACTATTCTTTTCTTTAAGCTCTCAATACTCTATTACTTTATTCATATCTCATTCTTCCTATTCATTTGGTTCGAGGGTAACTTATCTGAAGGGCCAAAGCTGCACGTCTCATTCGGTTTTTTTTATTTTTCTATACAGTCAATTTCAATATCAATTTACATATTTCCTCAGTTTGTGCCAAGTAAAATCGCATGTCCTTAAAATCACATATAAATTCAATTGTTGTCTTTTTTAGGGTAAACAATTTACCTTGTATAATGTAAATCCCTACCTAATCATTTTTTATTTGTTGTTCCATGGTCCTCTTTATTTTTTAGTTCTATCTATAATTAAAAATAATATTTTTAAATTTTTCATCTTTTGTCCACCTCGTCGATCACCTTTTGTTATCACAAGACAATTCCACATTATTGTAAGTTTCTAACCTAGCCGTGGTGTTTTTGTCACGACCCGGGATTCTCGCCTTCGGGTCGTGATGGCGCCTAACATTTCACTTGCTAGGAAAGCCAAGAACCGCTAAGTCAATTTTTTTGTCAATTTCAATTATATAAGCAATTAAGCAAAATACAAGCTAAAACAAAATAGGTAATAACATAAATTTCCATAATATCTACTACAATTCGGTTATGGAGTCACAACTCACGAGCCTTTAAGATTTTCTACAAACAGAGTTTGAAAGAAATACAACTATTCTGAATGAAAAAGAAACAGGAAAAATAAGGAAAGTAGAAGGGGACTCTAAGGTTTGCGGATGCCAGCAGATCTACCTTGAGTCTCCAATAAACAAGTCCAAGCTATTACGCCTCACGAACAACTAGCTCGGTACCAAAATCTTCACAAGAAGTGCATAGTGTAGTATAAGTACAACCGACTCCATGTACTCGTAAGTGTCGAGCACAACATCGACGAAGTAGTGATGACGCTATGACAAGACACTCACATAATGAAACTGTGCAGATAACAATATATGTGCAAGATAACAACAGATAAAAACTAATCATGTATTATTGGGATGAGGCATGCTACATCGGATACAAGCTATGTGAGATACAGCGGAAATGACAAACAGAACAATCAATATGCCTTTAACCAATAAGAACAATAGCAAAATGATTGCACAACATCACCCTTCGTGCCTTTACTCTCAACCTCACAATGAAACAATGATACTCTATGGCATCACCCTTCGTGATTTTACTCTCATTCTCAGTAAGAATCAATAGATACGTCACGTCATCACCCTTTGTGCATTAACTCTCATAACATGTCACGACATCACCCTTCGTGCATTAACACTCACAATATGGAATGACATCACCCTTCGTGCATTAACACTCACAATATGGAACGACATCACCATTCGTGCATTAACACTCTCCATTACCACATAACAATGAACAAGTAATAACAGGGAGATAAGATCAATAAGAACAAGCCTTGCTTCAATAATGGGTCAACAATGCCAATCTCAACTTTCGAATCAATACTCAATTATCACGATGTCCCATAAACACGGTATGAATGATCAATTTAACAAATAACTGGTCTAAGCATTGATAACATGATCAAATAAAGAAATAATTACAAGGAACAAGTCCCACCCGCAGACTATAACCCGACAACGATTCATAAGTACTTGTCACCTAACATATACGTTGTACCCAACATCTAACCATGTAGGAAATAGAACAACAAGTCCTAATCCCTCAAGTCCAGGTTAACCACAACACTTACCTTGCTCCAAAGTTCTATTCAAAGCTCAACCACAACTTTTCCTTCCAAACAAACCCCCGAACCAATATAATCTAGCAAATTACCAACCAAATGATTCAAATTAAGCCGTAGGAACTACCCACGATCGCAAAGGATTCAATTTAGGTCATTACTGAAAAAGTCAAAAAAGTCAATCCTCAGGCTCGCTTGGTCCAAACCTTATATTCGAACCAAAACCCGGTTATCATTTGCCCACGAGCCCGGTTATGTAATTTGTTTTGGAATACGACCTCAATTTGAGCTAAATCACCATTTTACAAAAATCCCTAATTTTACCCAAAACCCCCAATTTCCACCATGAAACCAAGAGATTTTAGATTTAAATCTTAGTAAATGTAGTGAAAGATTGAAACAAAATGGATTAGAATCACTTACTGTCACGACCCAAACTGATGGGTCGCGACGGGCACCTGATACCTTATTCAACTGAGTACCAACATAATGTATCATACTATCGTAGATAACTGAGCCGGAAGGATGCAATGAGATAGTTAGAAAACAATGTGAGATATCAACTTATACATAAGATATGCGGGCCTAGAAGACCAAATATCCACTCGTATATTGAACATAGACCGACAAGGCCATAAAATCTTTTACGTACATGACATCTGTTCACAATCCTCTAAGAATACATAATTTTCATAAAGGTCAGGACAGAGTCCCGCTATAAAGCAATACACATCTAAATCATACTAACCAAACAAGCAACTTTGAAGCAAATGAAGCGCACCAAAATCTTCCGCTGAGCTGACAGCCAACTTTGAGGGCTCTCAATCTGTCTATCGGGACCTGCGGGCATGAAACGCAGTGTCTCCAGGAAAAAAAGACGTCAGTACAAATAATGTACCGAGTATGTAAGGCACATGAATAAGTACATAACAGATACAAAAGAAATATAGAGTAAATGACTCCACCTATAAGTCTGGATAAACTCTGTAAATCTGAAATAATTATAGTGTCATGCATATGCGTATGAATGTCGTGTCGTGCATAGATACATGTTTCATAACATCATCAGGCCTCTGAGGGCATCCCATCATATCATCTTGGCCACTGTGGGTGAAATCATCAACATATACCAGCTAATCAGGTGGTGGTGCGTATATAACACCATAACCTTTTTTCCATATCCCATATATATATATATATATATATATATATACACACACACATATATATATACGCGTATATAACGCCATCTGGTCATGGGTTGCTATGCATGTATAAATGTATGAAATGCATATGAAAGACAATAATAAAATCTCTCGGTACGTCATAAGACCATTATACCTTTTATTAATATCATGAAACAAACTTTATCAACTTACGTATTTTCTGAGACCCATGAACAAACTATAGAATAATAAGCCATATGGGAATTCAAGAATATAGACATCTATGATACTTCTATGTATAGAGTCATTTATGAAATTTGTGTGTTTGCTCGTTTCGTTCGTATCGTATAGATCATGGAAAAAAGAATGAATGGATAGACTTAACATACACGGTGTAGGGAAAAATTCCTATGATGTTCTTGGAAAAGGTTGCACCGTACTCCTTTAGAACCGCAAAACCTTACGTTGCTAATGTGTAAATAATTTTTGTTGGAATTATTGAAACCTGTAGGAATTCTCACGTCTTATGTTTGATTTTAGATTACTTCAAACAATCAAAGGGATCATGTGTATGCTTATGGAATTCCAATCTTTATTGGAATTGTTTTGAATTAAAGATTAACTTGACATTCCAAGGCGAACTCTAGATAGCCTACGAAAGTGTCATGTATATGACACTTAAGTGGACACCTTCCCTTCCAAATCATGAGTCACTTAATGCATTACAAAGGGCTCCCGCGTTTTGGCTTTGTACTTATCCAAAAATTTTAATTAGTCCACCATTAGTTGAGAATTATTTCTACTTACATAAAATTCTACTTACTTTCCACATACCTTATACATCTTACTATCATGGTCATGTGGTACCTTTTATGGAACTAGTTCATAAATATCGAGTATTTTAGCTCGGCCATATTTCATCCCAACATGCCAAACTTGGACGAAAATTAGTTTTCTTTGAATTTCTCCCCCTCTCACCTTCACGAATTTACTTATCACTTGTTTGAAATATTATAATTCTTATTATCTCAAAATAATCCCATTAACGTACTTACATCGATTAACTTATGACGAAACTTTAACAACGAAAATGCGGGATGTAACATCATTCCCCCCTTTGGAACATTCGTCCTCAAATGTTAACTGATGCACTTATCATTCTCATAACCCATAGCTCTTATGAATACCTTAGTTCTCTTCTTGCCATCTAGGCAACTGTTCTGTGAATAAGTCTAAAGGCCAAGGTATTCCTCCCCTTTAGGTCTCGTTCTCACACCACGACTTATGGTTGGAATCCTTCTAGTCTAATGAATGTTGCTTCCTTCTATCATGCAGCATGTACGACTCTGACCTTGTATGTGTACTCATGCGTCTCTTCTTTCCTTTTTCCTCTAATTTTTATCCATTACTGAAGTTCTTCGCTCGTTATTTTTCCGAACTTACGTATATTGCTATATATTATTTCATAGACTCGGTTCTCTATCCATATGACTTTACTGCATCTAAGTAGGTCATACTATACCATAACTCTTACCTCGATTTCTCGTTACTGAGGTCTGCTAAAAAATTCCAGGTTACTTTTATTGCTTATCCAATATGTATAAATCTATGTCCTTTAAGGCTTCCACATTACTATTCATCTTAAGAATGACAACCTAGTCTTATCTAATACTTTATAACTTTTATCCATCCATTGTTGATTCACCTCAATATTGATCTATAATCCACCCCAAATAACTTACCCTTCTATGTTACACTGCTGCTAGGGTTCACGTTTCATCGGGGAACATCTAAAATGATAATACTTATCCACCCGGGGCGATATCATGTTGTCATAACCGTATCTCATAGAATCCCAATGTGATTCACCTTGCGTGGGTATTTTAATCATGTCCAATTCATTAGATCCCTTTCTCTTCTTCATCAGATCATTACGCAATCGAAGGCCCAGACATTATCCTTTTACTATCACAATTACACCTTCACTCTATTACCAAGGCAGCATTCTATCTCTTCTAAATTCTATTAGTCTTAGACTCCTTTGAGTTCATTTAGGCTATAGTGAGCTTTGTATAACTTAGAGAAACCATCTGCTCGTCTTATTTTCATGGGCTTAAATCGGAAGACTTATCCATTTTCATTACCTTCTCACTTTCCCGTTCTTATCCTTACTCCTATCTTCTAGAACCTTGCCGCTTCACCATACAATAGTTTCCGACCTACACGTATCTATTTATATTACTTGTAACCTTTCAAATTGCCTGCATCATGGATTTACTTATGTTATTTTGGAACATCAAGAGAGACATCACATCGTCTCTAACTCTTCTTTTACTCTCTAATTAGACCTTTCGGTACTTAGAAACCATAGGCCGGAAGGTATACCACTAACGATGCCACTATTATCCTTAATACTGAATCCTCGCGCTTCTAGCCTTTTCTCCGAAGAATAGACTATTCACGATCTTCTTCCTTTGAGTATCTCGTACGTTTTTCACCTTTACCTTACTTACCTTAAAATCTCGCATCATATCTTCTATCTTTTTCATGACCTCCTTTCCATCTAGGTATAATTTACGTCCACAACTTGAAGCTCTACTATAATACTTGCATCTCTGGTGCATACACAATCCGGTGGGAGCTTCGTACTAACTTTTTATATGGCTGGTACTTTTCTAACCAGCTTTATCATAAGGCTGTTATAGAAGATGGTTGTTGTACTATCCCTCTCGTACCTCTGATATTAAGAGTGACCCTGTAATGTGCTCAATCACGATTTCTATGATTTTCTGGGTCTAATAATCAGATTCCTGATTTACTTCATTGATGTAACTCTTTAGTTTCCTCCTTCTTCTGATCAACCTTTATGGACGCTTAAGCTATCTCCTAATCTGCGGTTCATGGTATTAGTTATTATGTTTAGACTTTCATGGACGCTATGGAATATTCATGATATAATTCTTTAACAATTCGATCCATGAATCGGGCTCAACTCTTTCTTTTAACTGGCAACGGAATCTTCCACGGTTGTATATGCTGCATGTATAAAATTCCAAACTCTTAAGTGTACTCATAACGTAACTAACTCCGGATTATTGAGCGAATAATTCCTTTTTGTTCCTTCTCAGCTTTCTTTAAAAGTATGCTTTTACTTTTCCTGGTCTTTCTTCCCCCTTTCGTGTGCAAGCTTAGCTTACCTTAGTACCCACACACATTGGAAATTCATACAACTCATATAATCTTGGATATCACCTCTAATTTCACTTCCCGTTCATTAGCCACGGTAGGTTCCACTTTCTTATGGAGTGCATACAATGTTGTTGTGAGATTGCTGTTACAAGACCATTTCTTCTTTAAGTCACTATGCTTAGGTTGAATCCTTATTCCCTCAGCCACTCTTTAATTTTAGTACTTAGGGAGGACCCTTTGACTCTTGTAAAGCTGCGAGCTTATTGCATCGTATACTCGACAAACCTTTTGATGTCCTTGCTTGCCTATAATTATCCGTAGTTACTTAACTCCATGCCCTTATGCTTGTAGGGCTTCTTCTTAGCTAATATGTTGACTGTCTTCCAAGTGGCACACTTTTTTATTTCCATAAAACTTATACGGTGTCTTTAACTATCCTAAGTCTTATCTGAATATTTCCCAAAGGTCACGATGTGATATCTGCAAGGATGAATTCCCCATGTTGGGGTTCCCTATGTTTATGTTGCATGATCTGCTGATTTGTCTGTAACTTCTTGTCTAGTCATGACTAGTCTCTTCCTAAATCAACTAATAACTACTCGTCAACCCATTCTCATATCCATATTCCGCATGATCTCTTTTGGGTTATTTCCTTTGTCTAACTTACCTCTTGCACTGGCTCCTTATTTATCAATAACTTTCGGGGTAGGAACCCTTACTTCCTTTTTCTGACGTCGTGCTTACATAATGTTTTGGAATCATAGCATATCTGTAGGATTCTGATAAGTGCAATCTCATTTCCCTTCTCATTTTTATGGCACTCTTCCTTTACCATTCCATAGTTACCAGAACAACTTAATTCCGTCTTCATGACACAACACTCCATATTCCCCCTTTTAGGGGAGTAACAAGATTTAGTGCAATGATGAACTACATATTGATGTTTTACCTTTTCATCTCTATCATCTTTTCACATTGTCGATGACCCTTACTCGCCTTGCGATAATCCTTTTTTATCAAGGATAACAAAATTCCTTACTCGCGAGGGTGACACTTAATATAACTGGTACATATAGTCCCTTAAGCTTTTTGCCCACATTACTTGCTTTAGGGAAGCGTTTTCCTGGATGACCATTCTCAGAATTTCTCCTGAATCTTCTTTTGTTGTCCATTCTACTATTGCTGGAATGCAGTCTCAAATTCTCATGATGCTGACTATTGTCGAATCACTCATTCCCTAATTCATGTTAAGGTTTTCTTTCACCTGCCCAGACTGATTACTATTATTCTGGGATCTAACTTTTTCCTTCTGGTAATCATGTTAGAGTCACAAATTTATTTCTCAGAATGAGGATGCGACATTATGACATATACTCTTTTGTTGCCTCAAGGCCTGTTACCTCTCGTTTTTCCCTTCACTTGACTATATACTCTTTAATACCATCTTTTTTTTTTATTTACCGTTGTCATCCATGTACCATATTTTACTCATACTGCTTCATTTACTCTCTTCTTATTTTCATGCGAACATTTCTGTCTATCACCTTATTCTAAAAACTTGAGCAAAACATTCTTTTGCTTTTAGCACCTCGTGCTCCATCCATTTTCTCCTTGAATTGACTAACATTCTCTTTCTACCAGGGATGGGAGCCGCACTAAGGTAATATTTATCCCTTCTAGTTTCCAGTGTTTATCTTTGTAGTACTCATATCTAGCTGTACTATTTTAGGGTGCACCATCGAGTTGTATCCGAAGGAGATCCATTGCCATGTTTGTACTATCCTTCGGAAATGTCAAATAAATCTACCAATCCATAATTATTTTGGGTTATTTTATCCCAAGTCGGACCTTGATAACACGTCCTTCTCTTAAACTATGTCAGTTAGCTCCCATTGGGCATAACTGAGATTGGTGTGGCCGATTATACATACATCTGTCATTGTTGAAGGTAACTCAAAATTTAATATATCCCTTCTTGAATGGTAAATAAGAGTAATCTTATTAACTGGGCACCTCATACCCTTCTTCACCTTGCTTCTTTTACTTGCTGAAACTCGTGTCTAACTACCGATCATGTTATTCTTTTTTATCATAAGAGTGGATAATTATTCTTTCCTTAAGGCTCCTTATCAAGAATATTACACCTTTTCGTACACGCATAAACTGCTGAAGACCTCACATTTACTCATCACAAGCAAGATGCAAAATCGAGTTTCTCTAACTCAACACTTCCACAACTATATCTCTTATCGATCATCTTTCTGAATGTAGCTATCGTCGTAACGAATGAAATCGACTTTAGGAGTTTGAATTCTTACAATTGAGCTCTATCACACGATTTAGAGTAAGAAGAAAGAGTGATATTCCTAAATGCCTTGTAGCCTCCTGCTTATAAGTGTGGTGCACAACACACCCATAAAGAAGGCTTTACTAGATACGACTTGTACACTCCCTAAGACAACACTGCTCTGATACCACTTTTTTCATGACCCAAACTGATGGGCCGCGACAGGCACCAGGTACATTATTCAACCGAGTACCAACATAACGTATCATACTATCGTAGATAACTTAGCCGGAAGGATACCATGAGATAAGTAGAATACAACGTGAGATACCAACTTAACCATAAGACATATGGGCCTAGAAGACCATATATCCACTCGTATATTGAACAAAGTCCTACAAGGCCATACAATCTTTTACGTACATGGAATCTATCTACAAGACTCTAAGAATACATAATTTTCATAAAGGTCGGGACAGAGTCCCTCCATAACGCAATACACGTCTAAATCATACTAACCAAACGAGCAACTCCGAAGAAAATGCAGCGCACAAGATCTTTCATTGAGATGATAGCCTACTTGGAGGGCTCTCAATCTGTCTACCGGGACCTGCAGGCATGAAACGCAGCGTCCCCAGGAAAAAGGGACGTCATTACGAATAATGCACCAAGTATATAAGGCACATGAATAAGTACATAACAAACATGGAAGAAATATAAGGTAAATGACTCCACCTGTAAGTCTGGATAACTCTATAAATCATGAAATAATTATAGTGTCATGTATATGCGTATGAATGTCATGTCGTGCATAGGTACATGTTTCATAACATCATCAGGCCTCCGAGGGCATCCCATCATATCATCTTGGCCACTGTGGGAAAAATCATCAACATATACCAGCTGATCAGGTGGTGGTGCGTATATAAGGCCATAACCTTTTCCCATATCCCATATACATATATAGACATATATATACGCATATATAACGCCATCTGGTCAAGGGTCGTTGTGCATATATAAATGCATGAAATGCATAGGAAATACATTAATAAAATCTCTCAGTACGTCATAAGACAATTATACCTCTGATTAATATCATGAAACAAACTTTATCAAGTTACGTATTTTCTGAGACACATGAATAGAAGATAGAATAATAAGACCTATGGGCATTCAAGAATATAGACATCTCTAATACTTCTATGAATAGAGTCATTTATGGAATTTGTGCGTTTGCTCGATTTGTTCATATCGTATAGATCATGCCAAAAAGAACGAATGGATAGCCTTAACATACATGGAGTAGGAAAAAATCCATATGATGTTCTTGGAAAATGTTTCACCGTACTCCTTTAGAACCGCAAGATCTTACGTTGCTAATGTGTAAATAATTTTTGTTGGAATTATTGAAACCTGTAGGAATTCTCACGTCTTCTGTTGGATTTTAGATTACTTGAAAAAATCAAAAGGGTCATGTGTATGCTTATGGAATTCCAACCTTTATTGGAATTCTTTGAATTTATGATTAGCTTGACATTCCAAGGCAAACTCTAGATAGCCTACGGAAGTGTCATGTATATGACACTTAAGTGGACACCTTCCCTTCCAAATCATGAGTCACTTAATGCATTAAAAAGGGCTGCCACATTTTGGCTTTGTCCTTATCCAAAATTTATAATTAGTCCATCATTAGTTATTAAGCAGGTAATGTCCCATTACCCAATAATTAACCAATTACCCACATAATTGAGAATTATTTCCACTTACTTAAGAAACTACTTACTTTTCACATACCTTATACACCTTACTATCATAGTCGTGTGGTATCTTGTATGGCACTAGTCCACAAATACGAAGTATTTTACCTCGGGCCATATTTCATCCCAACATGCCAAACTTGGACGAAAACTACTTTTGTTTGACTAGCTCCCCCTCTCACCTTCACGAATTTACTTATCTCTTGTTTGAAATAGTAAAATGCTTGTAATCTCAAAATAATCCCATCCATGTAATTACGTCGATTACCTTATGACGAAACTTTAACAACGAAAATGGGGGATGTAACATCATTCCCCCATTTGAAACATTCGTCCTCGAATGTTGACTGATGCACTTATCATTCTCATAACCCATAGCTCTTATGAATACTTTAGTGCTCTTTTTGCCATCTAGGCAAATGTTCTGTGAATAAGTCCGAAGGCAAGGTATTCCCTCCCTTTAGGCATCTTTCTTATACCACGACTTATGGTTGGAATCTTTCCAGTCTCATGACTATTGCTACCTTCTATCATGCAGTATGTACGACTCTGACCTTTTAAGTGAGCTCATGCATCTCTTCTTTCCTTTTTCCTCCGATTTTTAGCCATTATTGAAGTTCTTCACTCGTTATTTTGTCGTACTTACGAATATTGCTATATCTTATTTCATAGTCCCGGTTCTCTATCCGTATGAATTTACTGCATCTAAGTAGGTCATATTATACCATAAATCTTACCTCAATTTCTCGTTACTGAGGTCTGCTACCAAATTCCAGGTTATTTTCACTACTTGTCCAATATGTATAAATCTATGTCCTTTAATGCTTCCACATTACTGTTCATCTTAATAATGGCAGCCTAATCTTATCTGACACTTTATAACTTTTATCCATATATTATTGATTCACCTCAATATTGATCTATAATCTACCCCTGATAACTTACCCTTTTTATTACATTGCTGGTAGGGTTCATGTTTCATCGGGAACATCTAAAATGATTAGACTGATCCACCTGGGGAGATACCATGCTTTCATAACCGTATCTCGCAGCATCCCAATGTGATTCACTTTGCATGGGTATTTTAATCATGTCCAATTCATGAGATCCCTTTCTCTTCTTCGCCAGATCATTACTCAATCGAAGGCCCAAACATCATCCTTTATCTATCACAATTACACCCTTATACTATTACTAGGGCATCATTCCATCTCTTGTAAAGGCTATTAGTCTTAGACTCCTTTGAGTTCATTCAGGCTATAGTGAGCTTTGTATAACCTAGAGAAACCATTTGCTCTTCTTGTTTTCATGGGCTTAAATCTGAGGACATAGCCATTTTCGTTACCTTCTCACTTGCCCGTTCTTATCCTTACTCATGTCTTCTAGAACCTTGTCGCTTCACCGTATAATAGTTTCCATCCTACACATATCTATTTATATTACTTGCAACCTTTTAACTTGCTTGCATCATGGATTTCCTTATGTTATTTTGGAACATCAAGAGAGACATCACATCGTCTCTAACTCTTATTTTACTCTCTAATTAGACCTTTCGGTACTTAGAAACCAGAAGCCAAGAGGTATACCATTGACAATGACGCTATTATTCCTAAATACCAAATCCCCCCGCTTTTAGCCTTATATTCGGAGAGTGGACTACTACTCACGATCTTCTGCCTTTGAGTATCTCAAACATTGTTCACCTTTACCTTTCTTACCTTAAAATCTCGCATCGTATCTTCTATATTTTTCATGATCTCCCTTCCACCTAAGTCTAATTTAAGTCCATAACTTGAAGCTCTACTGTAATACTTGAACCTCTGGTGCATACACAATCCAGTGAGAGCTTCGTACTGACTTGTTATAAGGCTAGTACTTTTCTAACCAGCTTTATCATAAGGACATTATAGACTATGGTTGTTTTGCTATCCCTCTCATACCTCTGATATTAAGAGTGACCCTGTAATGTGCTCAATCGAAATTTCTATGATTTTTTGGGTCCAATAATCAGATTCCTGATTTACTTCATTGATGTAACTCTTTAGTTTCCTCCTTCTTCTGATCAACCTTTATGTACGCTTAAGCTATCTCCTAATCTGCGGTTCATGGTATTAGTTATTATTTTTAGCCTTTCATGGGAATTATGGAATATTCGTGATATAATCCTTTAACAATTCGATCTATGACTTGGGCTCAATTCTTTCTTTTAACTGATAACGGAATCTTCCACAGTTGTATATCGTGTATGTATAAAACTCCAAACTCTTAAGTTCACTCATAACGTAAATAACTCCGAATTATTGAGCGAATAATTCCTTTTTGTTCCTTCTCGGCTTTCTTTATACGTAAGATTTTAATTTTCCTGGTCTTTCTTCCCCCTTTCGTGTGCATGCTTAGCTTACCCTAGTACCCATGCACAATGGAATTCCATACAACTCATATGATCTTGGATATCACTTCTGATTTCACTTCTCGTTCATTAGCCACTGTAGGTGCCACTTTCTTATGGAGTGCATACAATGTTGTTGTGAGACTGCTGTTACAAGACCATTTCCTCTTTAAGTCACTATGCTTGGGCTGAAGCCTTCTTCCTTATTCCCTCAACCAGTCTTTCATTTTAGTACTTATGGAGGACCCTCTAACTCTTGTAAAGCTGCGAGCTTATTATGTCGTATATTCGACGGACCTTTTGATGTCCTTCCTTCCCTATAATTATCCGTAGTTACTTATCTCCATGCCCTTATGCTTGTAGGGTTGCTTCTGAAATGATATTTTGACTATCTTCCAAGTGGCACTCTCTTTTATTTCCATAAAACTTATACGGTGTCTTTAACTATCCTAACTCCTATAATAATATTTCTCAAAGGTCACGATGTCATAAATGCAAGGATGAATTCCCCATGTTGGGGTTCGCTATGTTTATCTTGCATGATCTTCTGATTTGTCTGTAACTTCTTGTCTAGTCATGACTAGGCTATTCCTGAAGCAACTAATAACTACTCGTCGGCCAATTCTCATATCCATATTCCGCGTGATTTTTTTTAGGTTAATTCCTTTGTCTAACTAACCTCTTGCACTGGCTCCTTATTTATCAATAACTTTCTAGGCAGGGACCCTTACTTCCTTTTTCTGACGTCGTGCTTACATAACGTTTTGGAATCATAGCATATCTGTAGGATTCAAATAAGTGCAATCTCATTCCTTTGTCATTTTTATCGCACTCTTGCTTTACCATACTATAGTTACTAGAACAACTTAATTTTGTCTTAATGCCACATCACTCCATATTCCCCCCCCCCCTTTAGGGGAATACTACGATTTAGTGCTATGATGAACTACGTATAGATGCTTTACCTTTTCATATCTTGCGTCTTTTCACATCTTCGATGACCCTTACTCGCCTTGCGATAATCCTTCTATACCAAGGATAACAAAATTCCTTACTCGCGAGGGTGAAACTTAATATAACTAGTACATACAGTCCCTTAAGATTAACTTTGCTCACATTACTTGCTTTAGGGAAGCGTCTTCTTGAATGAACATTCTCTGAATTTCTCCTGAATCTTCTTTTGTTGTCCATTCTACTTTTGTCGGAACGCAATCTAAAATTCTCATGATGCTGACTATTATCAAATCACCCAGTCCCTAATTCATGTTCAACTTATATCTCACCTACCCATATTGATTTCTATTATTCTAGGATCTAACTTTTTCCTTCTGGTACTCATGTTAGAGTCACGAATTTATTTCTAGAAATAAGGATGCAACGTTATGACCTATACTCTTTTGTTGCCTCAGGCCTGTTACCTCTCGTTTTTTCCTTCATTTTACTATAGATCTGTAATACTATCATTTTTTTAATTTACTGTTGTCATCCATGTACCATATTTTACTCATACTGATTCATTAACTCTCTTCTTATTTTCCTGCATACATTTCTGTCTACCACCTTATTCTAATAACTCGAACAAAACATTCTTTTGCTTTTAGCCCATCTTGCTCCATCCATTGGCTCCTTGAATTGCCTAACATTCTCTTTCTACCAGGGATGGGAGCCACACTAATGTAATATTTATCCCTTCCAGTTTCCAGTGTTTATCTTTGTAGTACTCATATCTAGTTGTACTATTTTAGGGTGCACCATCGAGTTGTCTCCGAAGGAGATCCATTGCCATGTTTGTACTATCCTTCGGAAATGTCAACTAACTCTACCAATACATGTATTGTTTTGGGTTATTCTATCCCCAGTCGAACCCTGATAACGCATCCTTCTCTTAAAATATGTATGTTAGCTCACATTGGCATAACTGAGATTGGTGTGGCCGATTATACATACATCTGTCACTGTTGAAGGTAACTCAAAATTGTTATGTCTCCCTTCTTGAATGGTAAATAAGGGTAATCTTTTTAACTGGGTACCTCATACCCTTCTTCACCTTGCTTCTTTTTCTTGTTGAAACTCGTGTCTAACTTTCGATCCTATTATTTATTTTATCATAAGAGTGGATAAGTATCTTTTCTTAAGTCTCCTTATCAAGAACCTTACACCTTTTAATACAGGCATAATCTGCTGCAGACCTCACATTTACTCATCATAACCAAGATGCAAAATCGAGTTCCTCTAACTCAACACTTCCATAGCTATATCTCTTATCAATCGTCTTTCTGAATGTAGGTATCATCGTTATGAATAAAATCGAATTTAGGAGTTTGAATTCTTACAACTGAGCTCTATCACACGATCTAGAGTAAGAATAAAGAGTGACAGACCTAAATTCCTTGTAGCCTCCTTCTTATAAGTGTGTTGCATGACACACCCATAAACAAGAATCTACTAGACATGGCTTGTAGACTCCCTAGGACAGAACTGCTCTGATACCACTTTTGTCACGACCTAAACAGATGGGCCGCGACGGGCACTCGGTACCTTATTCAATTGAGTACCAACATAACGTATCATACTATGGTACATATATGAGCCGGAAGGATTCCATGAGATAAGTAGAATACAACGTGAGATACCAACTTATACATAAGACATGCCGGCCTAGAAGACCAAATATCCACTCGTATATTGAACATAGGCCGACAAGGCCATACAATATTTTACGTACATGACATCTGTCTACAAGCCTCTAAGAATACATAATTTTCATAAAGGTCGGGACAGAGTCCCTCCATAAAGAACTAAACGTCTAAATCATACTAACTAAACGAGCAACTCCGCAGCAAATGAAGCGCACCAACATCTTCCGCTGAGCTGATAGCCTACTTGTAGGGCTATCAATCTGTCTATCAGGACCCGCGGGCATAAAATGCAGCGTCCCTAGGAAAAAGGGACGCCAGTACGAATAATGTACTGAGTATGTAAGGAACATAAATAAGTACATAACAAGCAAGGAAGAAATATAGAGTAAATGACTCCACCTGTAAGTCTGGATAACTCTGTAAATCATAAAATAATTATAGTGCGTATGAATGTCATGTCGTGCATAGCTACATGTTTCATAACATCGTCAGGCCTCTGAGGGAATCACATCATATCATCTTGACCACTGTGGGCAAAATCATAAACGTATACCAGCTGATCAGGTGGCGGTGCGTATATAACGCCATAGCCATTTCCTATATCCCATATAAATATATATACATATATATATATATATATATATATATATACGCGTATATAATGCAATCTGGTCATAGGTCGTTGTGCATGTATAAATGCATGAAATACATTAATAAAATCTAGCGGTACGTCATAAGACCATAATACCTCTGATTAATATCATGAAACAAACATTATCAACTTATGTATTTTCTGAGACCCATGAACAGACGATATAATAATAATACATATTGGAATTTAAGAATATAGACATCTCCAATACTTCTATGAATAGAGTCATTTGTGGATTTTGTGTGTTTTCTCATTTTGTTCGTATCGTATAGATCATGCCACAAAGAATGAATGGATAGCCTTAACATACTTGGAGTAGGGAACAATCCGTATGATATTCTTGGAAAAGGATGCACCGTACTCCTTTAGAACCACAAAATCTTACGTTGCTAATGTGTAAATAATTTTTGTTGGAATTATTGAAAATTGTAGGAATTCTCACGTATTCTATTAGATTTTAGATTACTTGAAACAATCAAAAGGATCATTTGTATTCTTATGGAATTTGTCACGCCCCAAAACCGAGGGACGAGACCGGCGCCTAACTGGATGATCCCGTTCAAGAGGACCTGGATTGCCTTTCCTACCCAACACATTTTCCCTTGTTCATAATATACATTTTACAAGTGAAACAGCAAAATAAAATCAAAGCATGCATTTACAACATAAATCCCCTTCTTCTTTTAACATTTTCAACATTTAATCTTCCCAAAACATACATTCTAAAATACAACACTCCTGATACGGGATCGTGATTACGAACGAGTACGAAAACTACCCAAAATACATATATACAACCCACATAATGTCAACGGAGCCTCTAAGAGTACGAAGAAGAATACATAGACATGCCGACGACAAGGCCCCGGCTATACCTCAAAAGAAATGACATATACAAAATAAGACAACATGTACTACACACGGCCCCGGGAGGAAGTAGGGCTTACCAAGACTGCTGAAGAGATTAAGGGAAGGAACCACTATCAGCGATCAGAGCTACCTGCTATGGAACCACCTACATCCATATAAACGATGTAGCGCCCCCGGCAAAAAGGACGTTAGTACCATTGAATAGTATCAGTGTGTATAAAAAAACCTACTCCAGATAGGATAAACAACATCAGTTAAACATGAACAGAGGAATCATACAACAGTACACTGAAACATGGAGAATCATAACAAGAATTACCACATCCCACATCCCATTTTGCCACATTTTGGTTAATGTACTTTTAAGTTTTGTCTTGTTATTATTATTACTGATCCACCTTGTCGTTGTCACATGGAGTCCGATATCTTCCCGATTGGCTAAGCCATCCTAGGTGAGGTCCGAATTTCAATCACATCACATATAACCACCATGGCTTGTTCTCACGGAGTCCGATCTCTGCCCGAATCGGCTAGGCTAACACCGTGGCTCGTGCACAACACACAGATTCCGATCTCTGCCCGATCGGCTAGGCCATCTCAACGAAAAATAGTGAGGACAATAATCATAATCATATCATAATATCAAGTCATCCATGTGTACGGTATGGAGTCCGATCCAAGCTAGACCGGATAGGCCTTCTCACTCCTAGGACATTCCCCTGGTGCAATTATGGATGTTTTAGGTCACTTACATCATTTTTAACCTTTTTGTTCCCCAACATATATGCTCTTGGATTCATCTTTCATATCATTAGAGTCCTTTAATTCATTTTTCATGACAATTCATCCTTTAATCCATATTCCATAACCATCCAATCCATTAATCCATATTTCACAATTTCCCAATTCATTGTTTCATGTTACATAACAGTTCAACCTCATGTTTCACATTTCACATCAGTACCATATCTTTACTTATATTCCATGACAATCCATCCTTTTGCATTTTTCACACCCATCATATAATATGAGAAAACACACAATAAGAAAGAACATGATGGTCAACATGTATACATTCCACTACCAAGACATCATGGTGGTAGCATATAGCAACATGGAAACAAGAATTCCTCAATTAATAACATAGAGCACATAATTTCCATAGAAGGTCAATATGAGAGTCATACCCGGAAAATGACCACAACGGTCTTATCCTGTGAGGATTAGGGTTTGCAATACATACCTCGAGTTGGAATTTCCCTTTAATTTCTATCCCAGGTCACTGTACCTTCTAACGCCTTCAATCTAATTTACAATGTGACACATTCAAACTTAGAGTTAGGAACCTTGAACTCTTTTCGGCATTTTATCAAATACTATGTGGTCCTTTAGATTAACTAGTCCCTTTTTTTAGTGAAAGGTTGCCCTAGTCTACTTCCCTTTGCTAGATTATTATCCTGCATGCAAGGTCTTAACTTTCCTCTTCAAGAACCAACCTATGTGTGTTCTATTCTTAACTAAAATCTGAGAATTTGGGGAAATGGGGTGAAGACTTACCTCTTATGGTTAAGAAGATGACAACTACTCGATTAATTACAGGCCTGAGTAGAGATGGAGGACCAATTTGGGGAAGACGAGGACTTCTCTCACTAAACCCACTCTCACTTCTCTCTATTTTCATCAGATAGTCAATAAAAATAAAGGGGAGGAGTGTTTTATTAAACTGGGGGTCGGGTTTTAGAATTAGAAATTAGAAGCCCCGAAGCAGGTATGCGGTCAGGAATGCGATCGCATTCCTATTATGTGATTCGCATACCTAGCGCAAAAGGAAGGCCTTCAGATGGGCCAAAAAGAAAAGCATACTGCCTAGGTATGCGACCACTTTGCGGTCCCTCCTTCCGCAAAAATGAGGTGCAAGAATGCGACAACTATGCGGTCCGCATTCGTGAAATCCGATCGCATTATGGGCCGCATAGCTATCCTCACAATGAACAGTAACTGTCCAGGTATGAGACCACTATGCGGTCTGCATACCTGATCTGCGATCGCATAGTGAATCACAGACCCGCGCAATTCTGGAAAATTTTATCTTTTAAGTCCTAGAGTATTTTTTACTCCAAAAAGGGTCCGTTCTAAGATTTACTACTAATATAACAATACGGGGACCTACTCGGGCATCGTTTTTAGTCAAGAAAATTTACAGGCCTTTACATCCTCCCCCCACTTAAAATCATTCGTCCTAGAGTCACTTTGGGTAAGAAACACAAAGACACAAGGCCCCCCTCTCAATTTTCACTAACTCTAATATTTTTTTGAAAAGTTTGCCAGAGTTTCCTCTGTAAATAGGCATATCCACCTATCAGAGGGCCCCTGAAACATATTTCAACAAGCTCCACATAATTTCACCTACTTCACAAGTTGTACAAAGTGTAGATAACACAACGAATTTCACATAACTCAATTATTTCAATGGGTTGCACATAATTCAACTAACACAATACCCACAAATATGGCACAAGGTTGAAAAGGTCACATGAGGAAGGAAGATAGGGAAGTAGGGTGTTCTTTCACAAAATATGACACAAAATGCATTTGCCTAAAGACAACAATATTCAAAACCACTACTTGACTTATTCAAACAAATGAGGATATTTTTCTTTTATTTCACTTTCCACTTCCCTCGTGGCTTCCTCGACTTGTTGACTCTGCCATAATACTTTAATTGAAGCAATCTCCTTGTTGCTCAACGTACGAACTTGCCTATCAAGAATAGCAATGGGAACTTCTTCATATGACAACTCTTCATTAACCTCAACAGTCTCAACCGGTACGATGGAAGATGGATCTCCAACTACCTTCTTCAGCATGGACACATGAAACACCGGGTGCACTAATGACATCTCAGGGGGCAGCTCCAGCCTATACGCCATTTGTCCTATCCTCTGGGCGATCCTATACGGTCCGACATACCTTGGGCTCAACTTCCCCTTCTTTCCAAACCCCATGACTCCCTTCATGGGAGATACCTTCAAGAATATCCAATCATCTACTTGACTCCAAATTCCTACGACAAACGTCCGAATAAGATTTCTGACAACTTTGAGAAGTTTTCAACCTCTCCGAAATGACTCTAACCTTCTCCATAGCTTGATGCACAAGATCCGATCCTAGAAGTTCCGCCTCTCTAACCTCGAACCATCCAATTGGAGATCTACACCTTTTTCCGTACAATGCCTCAAATGGGGCCATCTGAATACTAGCATGGAAATTGTTGTTGTAAGCAAACTCTATAAGCGGCAAGTGATCATCCCAGCTACCCTTAAAATCAAGTATACAATCTTGTAACATGTCTTCAAGAGTTTGAATAGTCCGCTCTGCTTGCCCATCAATCTGTGGGTGGAATGTTGTGCTGAGATTTACTTGCGTACCCAAACCTTGCTAGAATTTTCTCCAAAAGTTAGCTGTGAACTAGGCCCCTTAATCCGAAATAATAGATACTGGAGTGCCATGGATTCTGACTATTTCCTTGATATACTACTGAGCATACTGTTCTGCAGTATCGATGGACTTTACGGTCAAGAAATGCACTGACTTCGTGAGCTGATCCACTATCACCCAAATTGAGTCGAACCTACGCCGAGTGCGGGGTAACCCCACCACAAAGTCCATATATATCATCTCCCATTTCCATGTTGGTATTTCCAAAAGCTGCGCTAACCCACCGGGCCTTTGATGCTTGGCCTTCACTTGCTGACACTTCGGACACCTAGCCACGAAGTTCGCCACACCCCTCTTCACACCATTCCACCAATAAATCTACTTGAGATCGTGATACATTTTTGTAGAACCTGGGTGTATGGAATACCTGGAATTGTGAGCCTCCGCCATTACTCTTTCTCGAAGATCATCCACGTCAAGAAACATAGCCTCCCTTGGTACCACAATACACCGTCGTCATTACCGAGTGAAAATGTTGTAGTACTGTGATTTAGAATCGTCTCTCTCAACTGTGCCAATGTTGGATCCCTGATTTTCTTTCCCTTGACTTCCGCTACAAGCGAAGACTCTTCTCCATTACACACCACGACATTGCCTTCATCTGAGGCCGAAAGATAGACCCCTAGACTGGCCAACTGATAAACCTCCTGAGCCAAAGGCCTCTGACCTGCTTCCAAATGAGCCAAGCTACCCATGGATTTCCGACTAAGAGCGTCGGTTACCACATTCTCCTTTCCTGGATGGTACAAAATAATCATAATCCTTGAGAAATTCTAACCACCTCCGCTACCTTAAGTTCAACTCCTTCTATTTGAATAAATACTAAATACTCTTGTGGTCTGTGAACACGTCCACATGGACCCCATAAAGATAATGCCGCCATATCTTAAATGCAAACACAACCGCCGCGAGCTCCAAGTCATGCGTCGGGTAATTCTTCTTGTGATTCTTGAGCTACCTAGAAGCATATGCTATTACCTTACCACATTGTATCAATACACACCCCAAACCAACCCTTGAAGCATCACAATAAACCACAAACCCTTCTAAACCTTATGGCAAGGTCAATACCGGCGCCGAAGTCAATCTTGATTTCAATTCTTGAAAACTCTTTTAACAAGCATCGGTCCACTGAAACTTAATCGCTTTCTGCATCATCTTAGTCAATGGGGAGGCGAGGGTAGAGAATCCCTCCACGAACCTCCGATAATATCCATCCAAACCAAAGAAACTGCGAATCTCTGTCGGGGTCGTTTGTTTAGGCCAATCCTTTACCGCTGCAATCTTTTGGGGATCAACCTAAATCCCTTCCCTGGAAACAACATGGCCCAAAAAGGTGACTGATTCTAGCCAAAATTCACATTTTGAAAACTTTGCATACAACTGGTGCTGATGAAGAGTGTGCAGAACTGCCCTGAGGTGATTAGCATGATCTTCCTGGCTTCGCGAATAAACAAGGATATCGTCAATGAAGACAATCACAAAGGAGTCAAAAAATAGTTTGAAAAGCCGATTCATAAGATCCATAAAAGATGTTGGGGCATTGGTTAGCCCAAAAGACATTACCAAGAATTCGAAGCGCCCATAACGAGTCCTGAAGGCGGTCTTAGGAATATCCTACTCCCTGATCTTTTACTGATGATACCCGGACCGTAAATCAATCTTTGAGAAGAACCTAGCACCTTGCAATTGGTCGAACAAATCATCTATCCGAGGCAATGGGTACTTGTTTTTTATGGTGACCTTGTTGATATACCGATGATCAATACACATCCGAAACCATCCATCTTTTTTTCTGACAAAAAGAACCGATGCGCCCCAAGGCGGCACACTAGGCCTAATAAAACCTTTTTCTAGAAGTTTCCTCAATTGCTCCTTTAACTCCCTCAATTCTGCCGGCGCCATCCTGTAAGGTGGAATAGATATTGGATGCGTATCTGGCAATAAATCAATCCCGAAATCAATCTCTCTGTCTGGTGGAATCCCAGGAAGCTCATCCAGAAAGACCTCAAGAAACTCATTAACGACAGTCATGGACTCGGGAGCAGGCACCTCTGAAGTGGTGTCTGCAACCTGGACCAAATGGTAGAAGAACCCTTTTCTCATCACCTTTGAGGCCTTAAGGTAGGAAATAAACCTGCCTCTTGGCACAATATAATTCCCCTCCCACTCAATAACTGGTTCATTAGGAAACTCGAGCCTTCTAATTCTAGCGCGGCAATCGAGTTTAGCAAAGCACGAATAGAGTCAATACATCCCTATAATCACATTAAAATCTACCATTCCCAACTCAACAAGATCGGTTGTGGTATCTCGACCATGCACCGTGACAACACAATTCCGATAGACTCGCACGGATGTAATAGATTCACCAACCGGAGTCGACATAGAGAACGACTCACGGTGTTGGTCGGGTTCTATCTCAAAACTCGAAGAAACAAAAGGGGTGACATATGACAAGGACGACCCGGGATCAATAAGAGTATAAACATCATGGGACTGAATAGTCAAAATACGTGTGACGACATCTGGAGAAGCCTCCGCACTCTGACGACCACTCAAAGCAAAGAACCGACTGGGTCCTCCCAGACCTCGGGCACCACCCCTGGCTATACCACGTCCTGCTGATTCAGAAGGGCCTCGGGCTGGTGGGCGTGCTGAAGAAATAGCAGCTGAAGAACTAGATTGCTGGGCGGCACCCCATCCTGCACCCTGGCTGAATGAAGGACAGTCTCAATGAATATGACCACTCACCCCACAACCATAGCATTCTGGCTGATCCAGATAACAAGGCCCAGTATGAAACCTCTCGCACTTGGGGTATGGGCCCCTCTGCTTCTGCTGGAACCTCCCACCTGAACGGCCTGGCTGATGGAACCCCCTGCCACCAAAACTGGCCCCAAAATGACCTCCCTGCTGATGATGATGGTGACGCCCTAGTAGCGGGGCACTAGTTGATGACTAGCATGAGATTGGGATGGTCCTGATGACCCCCTTCCAGGAACTTGTCTCCCTCCTCCAAAAGAAACCCAATGGCTGCCTGCCGACTGGGCTCTACTACTACTCTCTCTCTCCATTATTATCTTCAATTTCCGAGCCTCCGTATCCTGGGAAAATCCCACAATCTTCCCATAGTTCATATTTGAATGCAGAGCAGCTGTAGCACCTTCATTAATAACCAAAGGACTAAGGCCTTTCACGAACCGACGAACTCTAGCCTCCATAGTAGACACTATATGGACAACATATTTGGAAAAGTACACAAACACCATATGATACTCCCACACACTCATGTTTACCTGCTTGAGGACCTCAAACTCTGTCTCATGGGTTGCCATAGTCTCGGCAGGCAAGAAATGGTCTATGAAGGCATCTATAAACTCATCCCACCTTGTCGGAGGGCTCCCCTCTCCACGGGAACTTTCCCACATTTCGAATCACGAATATGCCGCTCCCTTCATGTGATAGGAAGCCAACTCAACCTCCTCTGTCTCAGTAGACCTCAAAGCTCGAAGGACTTTTTACATCTCATTAATAAACCCCTGAGGATCAGCCTCTGGGTTGGTGCTTGTGAACTCTGGAGGGGCTAACCATAGAAACTGGTTGACTCTGGAACCTGAAGAATCCCCCGGCTCGCTAGAGGATGTAGGGGCTAGCATTTGATCTTTGGGCCTGGGAGGCCACTAACACGGTCAACATCTGGATAGCTCCCGTAAGGTCCCCATCAGAAATACCGGGACTGGAAGCTGGAGCTGGAGGTGGGTTAGGAATATCAGCGGGAGAGATGTCAGCACCCTCCACTAGAGCAGGAATAGGAATAGCCTGGCGTGGAGCGGAGGAGTCAGGATGGTTTATGGTTGGGGGATCATTTGCACCCGCACCACCAGATGGGGAATTGACGACCACTCCCGGGGTGACATTGGCCTCTAGGCAGAGTCGAGCTGTCTTCTTGGGAGCCATTTACTGAAAGTTGAAACAATGCACGGGTTAGAGATAGACAACCTCACCTTTCACCACATCGCACAATACCGAATAGTAACAAAAGGGTATTTTCCTAAATGTCCATGCAGCCCCCTAATTATAGATGTGGTCGACAACACACCGATAAGAAGGGCTCTACTAGACACGACTCCTAGACATCCTAGGACACTTTTTAAAACCTGTGGCTCTGATACCAAGTTTGTCACACCCCAAAATCTAGGGACGAGACCGGCGCCTAATAGAATGAGCCCGGTCAAGCGGACCTGGATTGCCTTTCCTACCCAACGCATTTCCCCGCGTTCATAATGTACATTTTACAACTGAAACAGCAAAATAAAATCAAAGCATGCGTTTACAAATAACATTTTCAATGTTTAATCTTCCCAAAACATACATTCTAAAATACAACCCTCCCGATATGGGATCGTGATTACGAACGAGTACGACAACTACCCAAAATACATAAATACAACCCACATAATGTCCACGGAGCCTCTAAGAGTACGAAGAAGAATACATAGACCTAACGACGACAAGGCCTTGGCTATACCTCAAAAGAAATGACATATACAACATGTACTACACACGGCCCCGAGAGGAAGTGGGGCTCACCAAGATTGCTGAAGAGATGAAGGGAAGGCACCACTATCGGTGATCAGAGTTACCTGCTATGAAACCACCTACATCCATATAAAAGATGTAGCGCCCCCGGCAAAAGGGACGTTAGTACCATTGAATAGTACTAGTATGTATAAAGAAACCTACTCCAGATAGGATAAACAACATCAGTTAAACATGAAAAGAGGCATCATACAACAGTACACTGAAATATGGAGAATCATAACAAGAATTACCACATCCCACATCCCGTTTTGCCACCTTTTGGTTAATGTACATTTAAGTTTCATCTTGTTATTATTAATACTGATCTACCATTGTCACACGAAGTCCGATCTCTGCCCGATCGGCTAAACCATCCTAGGTGAAGTCCGAATTTCAATCACATCACATATAACAACCGTGGCTTGTTCTCACGGAGTCCGATCTCTACTCGAATTGGCTACGCTAACACTGTGGCTCGTGCACAGCACACGGAGTACGATCTCTGCCCGATCTACTAGGCCATCTTAACTGAAAACAGTGAGGACAATAATCATCATCAAATCATAATCATATCATAATATCAAGTCATCCATGTGTACGACATGGAGTCGGATCCTAGCCAGACTGGATAGGCCTTCTCAACCCTAGGACATTCTCCTGGTACAATTACCGATGTTTTAGGTCACTTACATCATTTTTAACCTTTTTGTTCCCCAACACATATTCTCTTGGATTCATATTTCATATCATTAGAGTCCTTTAATTCATTTTTCCTGACAATTCATCCTTTAATCCATATTCCATAACCATCTGATCCGTTAATCCATATTTCACAATTTCCCAATTCATTGTTTCATGTTTCATAACAGTTCAACCTCATGTTTCAAATTTCACATCAGTACCATATCTTTACTTATATTCCATGACAATCCACCCTTTTACATTTTTCACACCAATCATATAATAGGAGCACACACACAATAAGAAAGAACATGATGGTCAACATATATACATTCCACTAGCAAGACATCATGGTGGTAGCATATAGCAACATGGAAACAAGAATTCCTCAATTAAGAACATAGAGAACATAATTAACATAGAAGGTCAATAAGAGAGTCATACTCGAAAAATGACCACAACGGGCCTATCCCATGACGATTAGGGTTCGCCATACATACCTCGAGTTGGAATTTCCCTTTAATTTCTAGCCCAGATCACCGAACCTTCTAACGCCTTCAATCTAATTTACAATGTGACACATTCAAACTTCGAGTTAGGAACCTTGAACACATTTGGGAATTTTATCAAATACTATGTGGTCCTTTAGCTTAACTAGCCCTTTTTTAGTGAAAGGTTGCCCTAGTCTACTTCCCTTTGCTAGATTATAGAAGATTATTCACATGCATGCAAGGTCTTAACTTTCCTCTTCAAGAACTAACCTATGTGTGTTCTATTCTTAACTAAAATCTAAAAATTTGGGGAAATAGGGTGAAGACTTACCTCTTATGGTGAAGAAGATGACAACTACTCGATTAATTCTAGGCCTGAGTAGAGATGGAGGAGCAATTTTGGGAAGACGAGGACTTCACTCACTAGAACCCACTCTCACGTCTCTCTATTTTGATCAGATAGTACATAAAAATTAAGGGGGGGGGTGTTTTATTAAACTGGGGGTCGGGTTTTAAAATTAGAAATTAGAAGCCCCGAAGCAGGTATGCGGTCAGGAATGCGATCGCATTCCTGTTGTGCTGTCCGCATACCTGTCTCAAAAAAATGGCCTTCAGATGGGCCAAAAAGGAAAGCAGATTGCCTAGGTATGCGACCACTATGTGGTCCGCATACTTGTTATGTGATCGCATAGTGCGTCGCGTAACTCCCTCTGCAAAAATAGAGGTGCAAGAATGCGAAAACTATGCGGACCGCGTTCGTTAAATGCGATCACATTATGGGCCGCATAGTTGTCCTCAAAATGGACAGCAATTGTCCAGGTATGCAACCACTATGCGGTCCGCATACCTGATCTGCAATCGCATAGTGGACTGTAGACCCGCACAATTCTGGAAAATTTTATCTTTTAAGTCCTGGGTTACTTTTTACTCCAAAAAAGGGTGTATTTTAAGATTTACTACTGATATAATAATTTCATGGCTAAAAATAATACCAAAATAGGTCCCCGTGTTGTTATAACTGTAGAAATTCTTAAAATGGACCCTTTTTTGGAGTAAAAAGTACCCCAGGACTTCAAAGATATAATTTTCCAGATTTGTGCAGGTCTGCGGTCCACTATGCGATCGCAGATCAGGTACGCAGACCGCATACTGGTCGCATACCTGGAAAATTTTTGCTGTCCATTTTGAGGACAACTATGCAGCCTAGAATGCGATCGCATTTCTGCTTCGGGACTGTTAAATTTATAATTTTATACCCGACCCCCAAGTCATTAAAACACCTACCCCTTTAATTTTAAGCTCATTTTCTGATAAATTATAGAGAGGAGAGAGTGAGTTATAGAGAGAGAGAGAGTTCCATCTTCATCAAATTTGTTCTTCCATCACTACTCAGGCCTGGAATTGATCAAGTAGGACACCATTTTCTTTACTACAAGAGGTAAGCTTCTACCCCACCAACCTAAATTTCCAGATTTTTTTGTTAAAATAAAACATATTTAGGCGAGTTCATGAAGATGGGGGTAGGAGTCTTGCATGTATGTAACCAACTAGTCATAAGCTAGTAAAAGGAAATGGGTTAGAGTAATCTTTCACTAAAAAGAGGCCATTTAATCTAAAGGAACACCTAGTGTTTGATAGAATGCTCAAGTGAGTTCAAGACATGATCATTATTCCTAATTCTAAGTTCAATTATNGTATGCATGGCTCACTTTAATATTTGTAGAGTTACCTTGTTGGTGTCCGAGCACACGTTACGAAATTCTTGCTTGAGCATATATGAATTGATTGTCCTACTGTGCGAGGTGTACGAGTTCATTCTCTAATTTTTCTTAAGTCGATTACCATGCTAATTGAGATTATGAAGGGTGATTCTTTGTGCTTATCCTACAATGTGTAAGGTTCGTTAAATGTTCGAATATGTCAATATGGCAGTATGTGATATTAAATGAAAGAATGTTAACGTACTCTACTGTGGAAAGGTATCTAATTGCTAAGGGCCGAGTGTGGCAAATGATGACAGAAAATTGTGGATTGATTTAATTGAGTTAAATAATGATGGCATCACCATATGTAAATTACTGTTTGGTAAGGATTATTGTGCCTTGACTTCATATAGTTGTTGGTTGATATGAACTTATGTTCTTGATGATGAAGATCCCTGTGATATAATTGTTGGTTATTGTTGCTATGAAATGTGATTGTACGGTGGGATCGGGTTGCGTGCCTCAACACAAAGTAATAAGGGTGGAGAGGTAATAAGGGTGAAATGTGATTGTACGGTGGGATCGGGTTGCGTGCCTCAACACAAAGTAATAAGGGTGGAGAGGTAATAAGGGTGAAATGTGATTGTACGGTGGGATCGGGTTGCGCACCATAACACGAAGTAATAAGGGTGGAGAGGTAATAAGGGTGAGATGAGAATATGCGGTGGGATCGGGTTGCGCGCCGCAACAAATGAATAATTGAGATGAGTAACTGTGGAAATCTCCATTTGTAACTTTCTGTATATCTGTGTGGTACTTGTGTGGTTACCCTGGCTGTCTTTCAATCGTGTATTGTGTGATTCTACTTGGAATAAACTTTGTTCATACATGCTAGTACTATTGAATGTACTAACGTCCCTTCTGCCGGGGGCGCTACATATTTTATATGGATGTAGGCGGTTCCATAGCAGGTAGCTCAGACTGCCGATAGTGGTGTTTCCCCTTCATACCTTCAGCAGATCCAGTGAGCCCTACTTCCTCTTGGGGCCGTGTGTTGTCTATATCATCTCTTTCGTATATGTTATGTCTTTTAAGGTATAGATGGGGCCTTGTTGCCGGAAAGTATTGTGTAAACCCTTAGTACTCTTAGAGGCTCCGTAGACATGATGTGGGTTGTACATATATGTATTTTTGGGCAGTGAATGTGTTTACTAGTAATCGTGGTCCAAAATCGGAATTATTGTATGTTTTGTGATTATCAAATGTTGAAATGATAAAGGATGAAATGAACTCAAGTAGTAGATTATTGTTTAAACTCTAAATTGCTAATTCATGTGGAATAAGGTATATTGTAAACACGGGGTAACGCGTTGGGTAGGAAAGGCAATCCAGGTCCGCTTGACCGGGATCATCCAGTTGGGCGCCGGTCTCGTCCCTCGGATTTGGGGCGTGACATATTTCTAATTGATCAAAACAAAGACAATGTTAACTTAATGTTAGAGAAAAGAAAATCCATAAATATTTAATCAAGAAATAGTTTTCGTAGTCAAAGCAAATAAAATAATAATTCGGGTTTCTAATAACCAATAATTCACTTTTCCTAATATAGAGGATAACAAATAATGGAAACAAAATATTGAGAGAAAAAGGAAAAGAAATCGCAGCTTCCTTCCCAAAAGGAGAGAACAAGATCTTTCGAACAGCAGAGAATAAAATATAAGTGACTGACAGTTTTATTTTGTGAATTTTCTGATGATCGTACAAGATATGGTAAGGGGGGTTTAAATAAGAGTACAATATGTAACTATTTTTCCTTACTTAATTCACGCCCGTTACAAATATTTATTACATTGATTACATGTTACATGGGTACTTTGTAATAATTATGGTAATAATAGCTAATCATGCACAAGTAGATATTATGCCGATTTCTTTCCATAATTGGAGCTATTAATGAACCTTCCTCCCTTGTGGTCCTTAATTATCCATCCCGCTTCTATTTCATCTTTTTTAGCTATCAAATATGGTGTCTTTGTAAGCGATCTTGTGGGTTTTTTACTCATGCTTTCTTTAACCTAAATTCTTCTTTAGTACATGTGGCGAGTTTATTTTTCCACCAATACAGATAGTCTCCCTAATTTTTTAGTATTCTCACCTAAATATTCAGGAAGTGATAAGTTTATTAATGGAAGGAATGTCTTGCCGCCTCTTCCCGATATTATTGTGATTTACTTCAGGAGTCAAGAAATGTATCTCTCTTCCCTTCAATGCTCGATACACGTGTCTTATCCTAATTTTTCCACCCTATTTTTGAAAGGTCAAAACAAGATTCAACTAGCGGTTCTTCTGGTATTGATAAAAGAAAGGTTCCACCTAATATTTTAGGTACGTTAAGGTACCTATGTGTTTATTAAGTTATTATCCTATTGGTCTACTAACCAGTGAGATTTAGGTAAGGGTTCTAGTTATTCTAAGGGGAATGTGTTATGCATCCTTTAAAATCTACTTGAGGTAGCTCTTTTAAACATAGGCTATGTTTGGAGAAAGGAATATATATAATCTTCTTAGTGGGGAGCTTAAGATCTATAGCATATTCCAAGTCTTGTCTTAAAATCTACTATTTTGAAAGAAAGTCGTGTATGTACTTGGAAAATGAGTTACAGTTTTTATAAGGTTATAACTTAAGAAACAGTCATTTGTAATGCTTTTTGCCTACAAAAGTTAAGAAAAGCTTCGTGAAAGATTTCCATGTTCGAAAGAAGATTTGAATACTTTATCTCTTTCGAAAATGTGGGTATTCGTGTATAATTTTGGTGAAATGAAAGACTATTAGAGAGTCTACCATTAATCGGGATAAGTATACCTCTTTGCAAATTGATAGCAATCAGGCTTGTGTTATCTTGTGAAACAACATTTGAGGTTTACTTTGCGAACTTGGGTTGTGTTTGGTTTCATTTTCTTGAAAACTGGATTCTGATATTTCCAAAAAGGGATTCATTTTTGACTTTCTTAAACCTGTTCATCCCCATAACTTTGTTGAAGGTGATTAGTGATAGCAAGATGAAATCATTCATTTATTGAGAAGAGATTAGAGATTAAAATGTTAACAGTATTAAAGGGGACAGAATCTTAAACTTGGGTTCTCTTTTGTTTACCTACTGGCCTTGGTTTACCTTTGTTCCTTAAACAATCAAAAGTATCTACATAAAATTTAATAATAGTGTTAGCTTCAAATAAGACACATTCACAGAATAAAGACATAATAGAAGCTATTATGTAAAATAAGGGAAAGGGAAAAGGTTGGACTATTGATGTTGGGTGCTAGGCCCCGTAAAATTATTGCCTAGAAACCCGGGACATCGTCATGTCAAGATTAGATTTTTTCCTAGAAACCCGGGACTTCGAACTTCATGAATTGAAAAAATGTTTTAAATGTATGCATTTTTGCGGCCCATTATGCGGACGCATAATCACTCTACGGACCGCATAATGGGCACAAAGTGAATCAGAAACCTAGCCAATCTTTTAGGCCAGTTATGCGGTCGATTATGCGGTCACATAATCATTATATGGACCACATATTGATCGCACATCGCCCCTATGTTTCTGCAAAGGGAGATCTGCGGTGCATTATGCAACAGCAGAACAAGTATGCGGACCGCATAATGGTCACATACACGGTCCGAAAATTCAAGCCTTAAAGGCTTGTTTCTGCGGTCACATATGCGACCACAGACCATGTTGGGGCACCCATTTTTCTTATTTTAAAACCCGACCCTATTTCGTTAAAAACTCATATTAAACCTCATTTGAGCTATTTTTCTGATAGTCTTAGAGTGAGTGAGAGAGTTCTTAGAGGGAGAAGTTAACCTTCACACCAAATCAATTAATTATTGCTAAGCCCCTAAATACTATCAAAGGGATTCTCACACAGGTAAGAATCTAGGTCTAGCTCAGTAATTTTGAAATCTCTTCTGAATGCGTACCTAGTAAGGCAGTTCATGGGCTTGGGGTTAATTTTTCTGCATGCATGGGTGGTGAGGGGACCTAGGATCAATATGAGCTAAAAATGGCTAAGAATGGGGAGTGGGCTGGTGTAATAAAACCTTAATGAACACATGATGTATGATAAAATGCTCAAGTGAGCTAAAATTATGATCAATCTCCTAATTTTGGGCTAAAATTGTCGTATTGCTGAATAGATTGAGATTTCTAAGAGTTCCGCATAATCTTAGAGCCTAAAGAAGCGCAATTGATGTATGTATGGCTACCCCCCCCCCCTCTTTTTATGAATAGAACCCCTCCATGGTGCCCCTACGATTTGGTGTAAGTTGTAAATCTTGGATGATGTAGGGGAATATATCATAACGTGCTTGTGTAGTAAAGCTTTATGTGTAACATGTATTTAAACGCTCCTCGTCAGGCTATGATTGTTATTTAATGATGTATTGGGGTCGTGGAAAATGTGTGTAATTTTCCTAAGGATGTGACACACTCCATATACCCATGATTAATGTTGTTCTCACGTACACTTGATGTTTGCACTAAACAACTTGTTGATGAAATTGGTAATAATGTGAAATGTGTGGGCAAGAACTTAAATTATGCAATGCGGCAAAGCGTTAAGCATGAATTTACAATTGTGGCCTCTGAGATGATTGGTGAAAAATGGTAATGTCTTGAGTAAGACGGCCTAGACGATCGGGCCGTGATCAGACCCATGCCGCACATATGGTGGTATTGTGCTGGGAGTTGAAAAAGGAAATGATATTGCGGGAATATGTCTCCAAGGGAGATGACTTAGTCGATTGGGTCGTGATCGGACTCCGTATAAGAGTATGGTGGTATTGTGAATGATGAAGTGATTAAGGCGAATAATGGCCCTAGCTAAAGATATAGTAACTTCATTAGAAAGCTTATGTAGATCCTTATTCGAAATTGTGGTGTTGTCTAAGTTTCTTATTGATTTCATGATTACTTCTTCTTGTAATATTAATCTCTCTACTGGAATGATTTTTAGCTATTCACTCTAGTACTATTCAACAGTACTAACGTCCCTTTTGCTGAGCGCACTATATCTTTCCATGGATGTAGGTGGTTCTATCGTAGATAGTGCCGACCGCAGTTAGTGGTGCTCTCACTCTCTCCTCGTAGCAGTCTTGGTGAGCCCCCATTTCTTCCAGGGGATTGTGTAGCTCTTCTTTTGTATAAGTTACTATGTTTTGAGGTATAGTCGGGGCCTCGTCGCCGGCATTGTCATTTGTATCATTAGAGGCTCCGCAGACACTTATGTGGGTCATGTATGGGTATCAGGGTGGTCACCGGATTAAGTTGTATTTTTGTAAACCTTTTTCCCACTAATTTGTAAATTGTATGTACTTGGGAACCTAACCTTGATATAACAAAAATGAAGTAAGAAACTTGCAAGGTTTAAAGAAATTCTTCTACTGCTTAGCTAATGGAAACATGCCTTCTTTAATCATGAGCGAGACGGGTAGAAGTCATCTAATAGGCTGGCTCGATCAGGTTCTCTCGGTTCAGCGCCGGTCGTGCTCCCCGAGGTTGGGGCATGACAAACTTGGTATCAGAGCCTAAGGTTTTAAAGTGTCCTAGGATGTCTCAGAGCCGTGTCTAGTAGAGTCGTTCTTATCGGTGTGTTGTCGACCACATCTATAATTAGGGGGCTACTTGGACATTTTGAAATAATACCCTTCTTTGTTCTATATCGTACGATAGAGCGGAATGTGAGGTTGTCCCCTTTTAACTCGTGCATTATTCTGACTTATAGCTAATGGCACCTAAGAAGAAAGCGAGAATTGGCCAAAAAGCCAATAGCACCCTAGAAGTGGTTGCTGATCCTCCACTTGATGGTGCAGGAGAGGATAATCCCCCGAATATTACCCTTCCTAATTATTCTACACTGGAACAGACTCCACCAGCTCCTACATCTACCAAGGGTGCAAAGACCCCTCCCACCGATATTCCGGCTACACCTCCAACCCTAACTTTTTGTCCTAGTGCTACTAATGAGGACCTTAGGGGAGCAATTCAGATGTTGACTCAGATAGTGGCTTCCCAGGCCCAAAGGTGAAATGTGACACCCAACTCTTCTAGCCAGTAAGGGGATTCTACTAGTTCTAGGGTAAACAAATTTCTTCAGCTAGACCCTCTAGTGTTCACGGGTGCAAATCTCGAGGAGGACCCCCAGGTTTTATTGATGAGATGCACAAGACCCTCAGAGTTATGTGTGCAACCGAGACAGAGGGGGTGGAGTTGGATTCCTACCATCTGAAAGGGGTGTCCTATTCGTGGTTCGAGTTGTGGGAAGACTCTCATGAGGAGGGAAGTTCTCCAGCGAGGACGAATAAGTTTGTGGATGCCTTTGTCGATCATTTCCTACCTACTGAGACAAGGGCAGCCTGCACAGTTGAGTTTAAGAATCTGAATAAAGGTAGAAAGAGTGTGTGGGAATACCACATGGAGTTTGCCCGCCTGTCCAAGTATGTTGTTCACATGATACCCACTATGGAGGCCAGGACTCGTCGTTTTGTTCAAGGACTTAGTTCTTTACTAATAATGAAGCTTCTACAGCTGCCTTGAATTTTGATATGATCTATGGGAATATGGTGGTATTTTCTCAGGGCATAGAGGACCATAAATTGAAAAAACTTGATGGAGCGAGAGGATGGCAGCAAGGCCCGATCAGCGGGCAACTTCTGGGAGTCATTTAGTGATAGGAGATTGGCTTTCAAGGGAGGTCATCAAGACCGTCCCAGTCTGTTGCACAGTCTTCAGCCAGTGCACTGCCATCAAGGCCCAGTCAGCAGCAGCAATGAAGCCATTTCAAGCCCAGTCAACGCAGCAGGGGACCCCACCAGCAGGGTCGGTCAGGAGGGAGATTTCAGCAGCAGCAAAGGCCCCCATGCCCCAGGTGTGGGAAGATGCACTAGGAACTTGGTACATGGACATACCCACGTGCTATGGGTGTGAAATGAGGGGCCATATCAAGAGACATTGTCGTGTATCCCACCAAGGTACGGTAGGGGCACATCTCAGCCCTCCAGTCCAGCATCTGCTACATCCTCAGCACCCTCTCCAGCTCGAGGCACTTCAGCACCCGCAGGGCGTGGTGCAGCTACGGGTGGTGGACAGAGTTCCGGAGGACCTAGCCAGTTCTATGCTATGAGTGGTCTTCAGAGTGTGGAGGCTTCTCCTGATATTGTCACAGGTATATTGACTGTCCAATCTCATGATGTGTATGCCCTTATTGATACCGGATCTTCTTTGTCATATGTCACTCCTTATGTTGCTATGAGCTTCGGGATAGAACCAGAACAACTTCATGAGTCGTTCTCCATATCTACTCTGGTTGGCGAGGCTATTACGGCTGTGCGAGTTTGTAGAGATTATGTTTTTACGGTGCATGGTCGGGATACCATGGCCGATCTCATTGAACTGAGAATGGTTGATTTTGATGTAATAACGGGGATGGATTGGCTTTATTCATTTTTTTCAAAACTCGATTGCCGAACCGGAACTATGAGGCTCGAATTTCCTAATGACCCAGTGGTTGAATGAGAGGGAGATAATGTAGTTCCAAGAAGTAAGTTTATTTCTTAACTTAAGGCCACGAAGATGATCAAGAAGGGGTGTATTTATCATTTGGTCCAGGTTACGGACACCGATGCAAAGGCACCTACCCTTAAGTCTGTGTCAGTTGTAAATAAATTCCCCGATGTCTTTCCGCATGAGCTTCCTGGGATTCCACCAACATGGAGATTGATTTTGGGATTGATGTGATGCCAGACACACAACCTATATCCATTCCACCTTATATAATGGCTCCGGCGGAATTGAAAGAACTAAAGGAACAACTGAAAGATTTATTAGAGAAAGGTTTTATCCGACCGAGTGTCTCACCTTGGGGCGCACCGGTTCTCTTTGTCAGAAAGAAAGATGGATCATTACAAATGTGTATTGACTACCGGAAACTCAACAAAGTCACAATAAAAAATAAATACCCATTTCCAAGGATAGATGATTTGTTGGATCAATTGCAAGGTGCTAAGTTCTTTTCCAAAATTGATTTGCGGTTCAGGTATCATCAATTAAAGATAAGGGAGCAGGATATTCCGAAAACAACTTTTAGAACCCGGTATGGGCACTTTGAATTTCTTGTAATGTCGTTCAGGCTGACAAATGCCCCGGCAGCTTTCATGGATCTTATGAATCGAGTCTTCAAACTTTTCCTTGACTCCTTCATGATAGTGTTCATTGACGACATTATCGTGTATTCTCTGAATTGGGAGGATCACGCTAGCCACCTCAGGGCAGTTCTGCAGATTCTTCATCAGCATCAGTTGTATGTGATGTTTTCAAAAGGTGAATTTGGGCTTGAATCTGTTACATTCCTAGGTCATGTTGTCTCGAGAAAAGGGATTAGGGTCGATCCTCAGAAGATTTCAGCGGTAAAGGATTGGCCTAGACCTACCACTCCAATAGAGATTCACAATTTCTTGGGTCTGCGCAGGTATTATAGGAGGTTCGTGGAGGGGTTCTCCACTCTTGACTCTCCATTGACTAAATTGATGCAGAAAATGGTTAAGTTCGAGTGGTCTGATGCTTGTGAAAGGAGCTTCCAAGAATCGAAATCAAGGTTGACCACGACGCTAGCATTGACCATGCCTGATGGTATAGAGGGGTTTGTGGTATATTGTGACGCTTCAACGATCGGGCTTGGGTGTGTGTTAATACAACATGGCAAAGTTATAGCTTATGATTCAAGGCAACTCAAGAATCATGAAAAGAATTACCCAACACATGACTTAGAGCTCGCAGCGGTGATTTTTGCGTTAAACATTTGGCGACATTATTTATATAGGGTCCACGTGAATGTATTTACAGACCATAAGAGCCTTTAATATATCTTTAAACAGATGGAGTTGAATCTGAGGCAGAGAAGGTGGCTTGAGTTGCTCAAATACTATGACATCGATATTTTATATCATCCGGGGAAAGCTAATTTGGTGGAGGATGCTCTCAGTCGGAAATTTGTGGGTAGTTTGGCTCACTTGGAGGTTTGTCAAAGGCCATTGCCCAGGAACTTCACTAGTTGGCTAGTTTGGGGGTTCGTCTTGTGGACTCTAATGAGGGAGGAGTAATTATGCTGAATAAGGAAGAATCATCGCCTGTGGAGGAAGTCAAAGAAAAGAAATATAATGATCCATTATTGGTACAACTGAAGGAGGGAATCCATAAACACAAGACCTCAGCTTTTTCTCTTGGTATGGATGATGGTACATTGCGGTACCAAGGGCGGCTATGTGTTCCAGATATCGACAGTCTTCGGGAAAGAATCATGGCAGAAGCTCATACTTCTTGATATTCAGTGCACCCAGGTTCTACAAAAATGTATCATGATCTCAAAGAAATCTATTGGTGGAATGAATGAAGAGAAACGTGGCGGACTTTGTGGCAAGGTATCTGAATTGTCAACAAATGAAGGCCGAGCATCAACATCCAGGTGGGTTGGCACAAAGCATAGAAATTCCAATGTGGAAATAGGAAATGATCAATATGGATTTTGTGGTGTGCTTACCGCGCACTCTGCGCAGGTTTGACTCAATTTGGGTAATCGTGGACCGACTCACGAAATCAGCGCACTTCTTGCCAGTTAAATCTACCGACACAACGAAACAATATGCTCAATTGTATATCATGGAAATAGTCAGGTTACATGGCACTCCCTTCTCAATCATTTCAGATCGTGGGGCTCAATTCACGGCCAACTTTTCGAAGAAATTTCAGTAAGGTTTGGGTACGTAGGGAAACCTCAACACATCATTTCATCCACAAATCGACGGGCAAGCAGAGCAGACTATTCAGACACTTGAGGACATGTCGTGTTCTTGAATTCAAAGGTAGCTGGGATAATCATTTTCTACTTATTAGTTTTCTCATAATAACAGCTTCCATGCTAGTATTCAGATGGCACCATTTGAGGCATTGTATGGGAGGAGATGTAGATCTCCCATTGGGTAGTTTAAAATCGGGGAAGCTAAACTAATAGGTCCAGACCTTGTGCATCAGACTATGGAAAAGGTTAAAATCATTAAAGAGTGGTTGAAAACTGCTCAGAGTCGCCAAAGATCTTATGCGGACGTTCATCGTAGATATTTGGAGTTCAAAGAAGAGGATTGGGTATTCTTGAAGGTGTCCCCCATGAAGGGTATTATGTGATTTGGAAAGAAAGGGAAATTGAGTCCGAGGTATGTCGGGCCGTATAGAATCATTCAAAGGATCGGTCAGGTAGCGTACAAGCTTGAGCTACCACCCGAGATGTCGTTGGTGCACCCGGTATTTCATGTGTCTATGTTGAAGAAAGTAGTGGAAGATCCCTCAGCTATTGTGCCAATAGAGACCATTGAGGTCAATGAGGAATTGTCATATGAAGAGCTTCCCGTTTCCATTCTTGATAGGCAAGTCTGGAAGTTGAGAAACAAAGAGATTGCCTTGGTAAAAGTATTGTGGCGAAACCAGCAAGTCGAGGAGGCTACTTGGGAGGCCAAGGATTAAATGAAAAAGAATTACCCTCGTTTGTTTGAATAGCCATGTAATAGTTCTATGAAATTGTTTCCCATAAATTTTGTATCACTTGTTCAACTAATTTAAAGATATCCCTTCTTAGCTATATGTCCCTTATGAGGCCTCGCTTGGTATTGCCTTGCATTCTGTTGTATTATTTGATCATATATACATTGTTAAGATGTGTTTCAGGGGCTATCTGGCAGGTAGATAGGCGTAGATACAAAGGAGACTCTGGTGAAATTTTCCGAAAAATTTTGGAGTTAGTCAAACTTTGGTTCTGATGGTGTGTAGTATAACTGAAGCTGTATTAGGTTAACCTAATCCTCATTCGAAGACGAATGATCTTAAGTGGGGGAGGATGTTAGGCCCCGTAAAAATTTTGCCTAGAAACCCGGGACTTCTTGATGTCAAGATTAGATTTATGTGTTGTAATAGTAGAAAAATTTTCTCGGCGATCTTGTGAGCCGCACTTTGGACTTTTTGGATTGAACAGTACGTTTTTTGTAGTAAAGTAAAATGTTTTAAAGGTGTGCATTTTTGGGACCCATTATGCGGACGCATAATCACTATGCGGACCGCATAATGGCCGTAGAGTGAATCAGAAAACTGGCCAATTTTTTAGGCCAGTTATGCGGTGGATTATGTGGTCGCATAATCATTATGCGGACCGCATATTGATCGCATAATCGCCACTGAGTTTCTGCGAAGGGAGTTCTGCGGTGCATTATGCAACAGCAAAATAAGTATGCAGACCGCATACTGGTCGCATGCACGGTCTGAAAGTTCAAGCCCTAAAGGCTTATTTCAGCGGTCACTTTGCGAACCACATACCCGTTATGCGGTTGCTTATGCTACCGCAGACCGTGTTGGGGCACCTATTTTTTATTATTTTAAAACCCGACCCTATCCCGTTAAAAACTCATATTAAACCTCATTTGAGATATTTTTCTGATAGTCCTAGAGTGAGTGAGAGAGTTCTAAGAGGGAGAAGTTAACCTTCACACCAAATCCACACCAAATCCATTAATTAGTGCTAAGTCCCTAAATATTATCAAGGGGATTCTCACATCACAAGTAAGAATCTAGGCCTAGCTCAGTAATTTTGAAATTTCTTTTGAAATGGGTACCTAGCAAGGTAGTTCATGGGCTTGGGGTTAATTCCTTGCATGCATGGGTAGTGAGGGGACTTAGGGTCAATATGAGCTAAAAATGGATAAGAATGGGGAGTGGGCCGGTGTAATAAAGCCTTAATGAACACATGATGTATGATAAAATTCTCAATCTCCTAATTTTGGGCTAAAATTGTCGTATTGCTGAATAGATTATGATTGCTAAGAGTTCCGGATAATCATATAGCCTAAAGAAGCGCAATTGAGGTATGTATGGTTAACCCCCCNTTGTAAATCTTGGATGATGTAGGGGATGATATCGTAACGTGCTTGTGTAATAAAGCTTTATGTGTAACCTGTATTCAAATGCTCCCATTCATACTATGATTTTTATTTAATGATTTATTGGGGTCGGGGAAATGTGTGTAATTTTCCAAAGGATGTGACAATCTCCATATGCCCATGATTCATGTTGTTCTTATGTGTACTTGGTGTTTGCACTAAACGACTTGTTGATGATTGGTAACAATGTGAAATGTGTGGGAAAGAACATAAATTGTGCAATGCGGCCAAGTGCCAAGCATGAATTAACAATTGTGATCTCTGAGATGATTTGTGAAAAATGGTAATATCTTGAGTAAGATATCCTAGCCGATCAGGCCGTGATCCGACGCCATGCCGCACACATGGTGGTATTGTGATGGGAGTTGAATTGGAATTGAAACAGGAAATAATATTGCGGGAAGATGTCTCCAAGGGAGATGACTTAGCCGATCGGGTCGTGATCGGACTCCGTATAAGAGTACGGTGGTATTATGAATAATGAAGTGGTTAAGGCAAAAAATGGCCCACGCTAAAGCTATAGTAACTTCATTTGAAAGCTTATGTGGATCCTTATTCGAAATTGTGGTGCCATCTAAGTTTCTTATTGTTTTAATGATACCTCTTCTTGTATTGATTTTTCTACTGTAATGATGTTTTGCTATTATTGCTAGTACTATTTGATAGTACTAACGTCCCATTTGCCCGGGGTGCTACATCTTTCAGTGGATGTAGGTGGTTCCATCGTAGATAGTGCCGACCGCAGATAGTGGAGCTCTTCCTCTATCCTCGTAGCAGTCTTGGTGATCCCCCATTTCTTCCAGGGGATTGTGTAGCTTTTCTTTTGTCTAAGTTACTACGTTTTTAGGTATAGTCGGGGCCTTGTCGCCGACATTGTCTTTTGTATCATTAGAGGTTCCGTAGACACTTATGTGGGTCATGTATGGGTATCGGGGTGGTCACCGGATTAAGTTGTAGTTTTGTAAACCTTTTTCCCACGGATTTATAAATTGTATGTACTTTGGGAACCTAACCTTGATATAACGAAAATGAAGTAAGCAACTTGCAAGGTTTTATGAAATTCTTCTAATGCCTAGCTAGTGGCGACATGCCTTCTTTAATCATGAGCGAGTCGGGTAGAAGTCATCTAATAGGCTTGCTTGACCGGGTTCTCTCGGTTGACCGCCAGTAGCGCTCCCCAAGGTTGGAGAGGGACATTGGGCCGATGGGAATTTAGGCCCAACATAATTTATTCATAGTAGCGGCATATTCCGCAGAGCAGGAAAGGCATCCAAGACTGGAACATGGGCCCGAGTTCCAAAGAGCTCAGCAGGCCTGGTTCAAACATGCACGTAAAAGAAAGAAAAGACCATTAGTGCGGTCAATATGAGGCCCAACAAAATAAAATCAAGTAAACAGGATTATAGGACATAGTGTAACCAATTTTATATGCATTATTCTTAAGAGGATTAATAAGAGTCAACGACTAAAAGCTTGGAATAAAACCTTATTCATAGTTTACAAGGGTCTCGTGGACCCCGAGTAGTGCTTGTGTCAGGGAAGAACATCTTAACCAAAAACCAAGTTTCACTCCAAATACCCTTAATCATCACACTTACTCTTCCTATGATGTTTATACACAATAAGATACTCACTTAGTAATTAACGTGAGAGCAATAATGGATGTAAAGGTTCAGACAGAATTTTCACAAACAACTATATAGAACATTATCATCTTTGGGTGGAGATGTGAATAGTTTCATAATTACACCATTACCCTTAGGATCAGAACCCAAATACAAGGCAAACTACTGCAAGTACTTATAGTACCAAGTGATATCAATGATCATTCATAGCATACATCAGAACATTTAAAGAGACTGTCACATAAATGTTAAACAAGTAGAATTACTGGCAGAGTATCAATAAACTGATCCAAGTTTAAAAAGTATCTAAGTGATCTTATCACTGGTGAATGATAGGGGAAGACACATGCACTGATTTTATTAATTCTAATAGGCTTAACATTTCAGGACCTTTAACTATGTCCACAGAACATCAACTGTCCTTCTAGTGATTTATAACAAGTAGATATAAACAAGTACATGGTTGAGGCCTCACTCTACTAAACACATAATTTGGTAGCCTTATTCAGGCTTCCTAAAGGCTAACAACACCAGTAGAGCCATCAATATAGGTAGGAAGGTCAGTCTTGATCTATTTCAAACTTAACAGCATGGTCCTTAGTCTATCATGTTCTCAAACAACCCTAGATCCATAACTATGCTTCTATAGGCAAAGAGATCAAAAGGGTATAAGGCAGTTGATGAGGGTGTTCATTTGAGTGAATGGGAGTAGGACAAACAAGGTTTGTCGAGTTTACTTAATCCTATAAGTGTTCAATCTACAACAGTAAACTTCCCATTTCAGATTCTATATAGCTCAAACTGCTATGTTATTAAGACAGACAAGATTCAATCTCATTCTTTGACAAAATAGTTTCAAATGAAGAATATACTAGTAAAGCATGAATCTTTTTTAAATGAAGCACATGTAAGGAATCTTAAACATTACTGAACAAGCACAAATATAGAGGTTAACATAATTTTTTCATCATGGTATCAATTACCAAGAAGGCATTCATTATCTATTGAAATTATGAAGTTCATTAACAATAGGAATTGGCTGGCAACATTAACATAATCATAACATATTGGGAGATAATTAATTTAATCAGTAAGAATGATATGTGATAGTAGAACATAATAAACAATCACAAGCTACTAATATACATCATAACCGAAAGTAATCAACAAAGAAAACATCATAAACACATAGTAGCACAATTAAAAAAGGAGAGGGGGTCAGGGTACATTGACCTTCTGCAAGGTAAAAAACTAAGCAGGAGCTCTTTCGTTATCCATATAGAAATCCAAACCCAAGACTAATCATGTATAGGGCTAAAACTCAAGCAAGAATAAAAAGAGGGAAAAGAGAAGTTAGGAGAAGTTACTGGAACTTAAGAACTAGCTGAAAGACTTAACTTTTTAGATATTCTTGCTAGTAATGTTAAGTGTATTGATTGGTATCGATCTTTGTTAGGTGAGAGCATTGAAAGATTCTATTTATAGAGGCTATGAAGCATTTGGGTTTTGATTAATTCAAAGTCGATAGTGGATGATGACAATAATAAGAAGGTTAAATAAGAAGGGAAAGATTGGAATCGATGATGAATTTTACCTGAGCATGAGAGAAGTTGAACGTTGAGGTCTTTGACCCAGTGGTCAAACCTTAGTGTCCAGAGGTCAATGCTTTTGACCTTTTGGAAAAAAATAATGATGAAGCTGAAGATACAACCATGCATGCCATGGATTCGACAGTCATAAGATGAATTGATGGGTTCCAGGTTAGACGATGTTAGGTCTATGGTTTCGGATTGGGATTTGAATTTTCGTGATGATAAATTAAATCGGCTGGATTCACGGATGTAGGTGACACATTGAGTGTTTTAGGGGTCGAATTTGTGACCTTTCATGAATTAGTGGAAGGTTTTTGATTGATTAGGGTTGATAGTATTGAGAGATATAAGAGAGAAAATAGAAACTATGGAGACCGTTTGGGAAAGAATGAACAAAGGTTAGGGAGGTTTGGTATGTTAAAAATGAGGGACGAAATTTGGGTCGTTGGATCATTTGATCAACGGCCCTGAATAATTCAAGTCATTCAGTTTAAAAAAAAATTATTAGGAAAAAATAGAGACCTTGGTTCTGTGTGATCCAAAGATAGGGATAATATCTGGAGCAAGGGTTTAGAATGAAAGGGAAAACAATAATAAACTTGGACCGTCGATGATTTAGATTGATGGCCCAGATCAATTGTGTTTGTTTTGTGAGTGAAGGGGGCGGGTGACGTGGAATAACGCTATTGGTTCTCAAGGGTTGGTATGGATTGCCAAGGTGGATAGAGGGGTTAATTCCGGACCGGGTAAAGCCATATTGGGCTTGTATTTTGGGGTGGATTGACTGGAATTTGATTTAAAGAATGACCACGTTGTATTTAATTAGGTATTATTGTATTCTTTTAATCATTTAACCCCTTTAAAATAAACTTAATTAAACATAATTAATTCTAATTAAATGTGATAAAAATATAATTATCAAATACATTATAAATTTCTGTAACTAATCGCTCATCTATTAAAACACTTTGTTTACTAAATTTTAATACTAACTTCGGATTAATGTAGAATAATGAGTGATGTAATTAAATATCAAAGATTAATTTGTTAAATTAATTGTTAAACTTGTGTCAAAATATTTAGATTATTTTAGTAGTTTTAAAATAGTAAGGGTAATACATTTTATAATTATTTAGTATCGAATTATTAGTTCAATACTATTAATTACTAATATCATATTACATTTATATAAAAATAGGTGTTATAGATTAGAAACTATTTTATCACATTTATTGTAAATTATTAAGCATACATAATTTAATTTTAAAAGGGAGGTTCAAAATTGATCATCAACAGATGCCCTTCTTTGACTGGAGACGATGAAATAGTTTGCGGGCAAAGAATTTGACCCAAGACCAATTTTGTCTCAACTCTAGGCACGTATTGCAGGAGTGGCATATGGATTTGGGAAATATTATGAGTTGTAAGAATAGAGAAGATTTGGGGCCAAATTCTGGCTTTGAATCGCCTACAAACCTCGGGCTTAACGAGGGCCAGGCCTCATATAGTTCTGAAATGATGATTTGGAGAGAGTGGTGCTTGCAGGAGTCGCCCCAAGATCATGTTATGACGATACTACAAGACGGGAAGATCTTGGAACCCAGAAAGACTTCACGGATTGTAGCTTGATTAAAAGACTTGAAAGATTTAACGATTTGGAGTTCTACTGATCGGATTGAGTTAGATTTTGGATCCTTGGCTCGCTTATGAGTTTGTTGTCCCTCATAGCGGTGTAGGTAGGTTTGATGCTTAGAAGAAGTTTCACGTTATAGTGTTTAGACTTGCAAAAGAAGATACCCACATACATCCATATATCTCTAAGCAAATACATTAATATATGACGTAAATAATGCAGGAATGATGATCCCAGGCTGTCGGCTAGCCGTTATTTGGGATCGAGGATACGGGATGTTTGAATCTAAAATCTCCAAGCTCTGGAGCGTTATTTGGGAGTTCGGGGATGGACCTTTGTATTTGACTTGAATTTTGGCCAGGCTGTGTATTGTTCCACAGCTGTCAAACCATTAAGTCTCCACGTGATGGGATTGTATCCACGCATGGGAGTAGCTGACTGTGAATGTAAAAATGCTTGTAAGCTGCATAAATAAAACGTCAAGTCATTCGAGACAAAAATAGAAGTAAAGGATCATTCGCAAGAGATCGTCTTGACTGCAGAACTAATCAGCGGCCGTCGATTGACGGAAAGGATGGAGGAATTGGATGGTCCATCTTTCGATTGGTGGAGTTGACGGTGAAGTTTGCAACTATATACTTGAAATATCTGATATAGCATAGTGATGGCATGATCTATGCAAATGCTTCAATTGGTGAAGCGTACATTTTGCTACATATAATGCTCCGATTGGTTAAGTCGGCATTTCGATATGTACAAAGCGCTCCGATTTGTTGAGCTGATGATTTTGCTATATGCAGGGCTTCTATTAGCGGGGTTGGTGGTTTGACATGTACAAGGCACTCCGGCTGATTGAGCAGAAATGTTGCTATATACAGGGTGCTCCGAATATATCGAAGACTTGGTTCCTCGATAAATACAAAGAATTTGAAGTTAGTCCTTAACCGTATAAGAGAATGAATTTAATAATGAAAGAGAGATAAAGCCTCATGAGATGGTAGCGGGTCCGTCATTGTTTCTGCGCGCTCTGGTATTCTTGGATATTCTATTACAAAAGGGAGAGGGAGACCAGACCCTATGTGGGTTGCCTACGTATACTACCATGGGAAGTCAGGTCGGGCGTAGTTCTATTACAACCAAACCCTAATTCTACTGTCTTCAAATCTAGTATCTCCTGATTGTGTCTGAGTTGATGGGCTTCGTGCTGACTCCATCGTCCATTTATTCTAGGATTAATCCTCCTTACACGATGTACCATGTAAGAACCTTGCTAGTTCGGTGCGAATTTTCCTTTGGCCTCTTCTTGATGATTGAATGCGTAGACCATCCTATTTTGATAAAGATGACCATGAAACACTGCATACATTCTCTTTTGATCGATGAGCATGAGTTTTTCTTTCCTGACTCGTTCCATTCGGCGTCGTCTAATTTGTCTTCCTGAATGACTCCCAAAGATGGTATATCGACCACTATGGGTATCAGAATTTTCGTGCCATATACCTACATTTATGGTGTTGCTCTAATGGACGTTCTCATAGTGGTGCGATAAAGCAGTAAGGAAAATGACAGCTTCTCATGCCACTACCTATGATTGTCCACTATCTTCAATAATATCCTCTTGATGTTTTTGTTGGCTACCTCAACCTCTTCATTCATTTGTGGCTTGTAGGTCGTGGAGTACGGTGGATGGTTTTGAACTTCTCCATAAATCCCCCTCATGATATTGCTATTGAGATTCTCTGCATTGTTAGTTATGATTGACTCTAGGATCCCGAATTTCCAAACTATGTTGTTACAAAAAAAATCTTCCACTACTTTCTTCATGTCAGCCTTGTATGTAGAGGCTTCGACCCATTTAGTTTAGTAGTCGTTGGCTAACAGGATGAAGCGATGTCTATTAGATGCAGGGGGGTCTATAGGTCCAATTACGTCCATGCCCGAAACGACGAGCGGCCAAGGAGAACCCATTACGTTAAGATCATTAAGTGGAACCCGGATGAAATCCCTGTAAATCTGGCACTGGTGACACTTCTACACGTGATGGATACTATCACTTTCCATAGTCATCCAAAAGGATCCGACTCTTAAAATTTTCTTGGCCAAAGTGAGACCATTCATGTGAGGAATTAATGTTCCTGCATATATCTCTTCCAATAATCTTGTTGCTTCAGTGGCATCTACACATCTTAACAGATCCAAGTCCGGGGTCCTCCTATACAAGATTTCCCCATTAATGAAAAAGTGATTTGCTAGTCTTCTTAGTGCTCTCTTCTAACCATTGGCGGTGTCTTTGGGTATGCTCTTACTTCGAGGAACCTTTTGATGTCATAGTACCATGGCTTACCACTTGCCTCTTTGTCCACATGGAAATAGTATGCATGTTAATCTCGAACCACTATCTCGATGGGATTGATGTAATCTTTGTCTGGATGCTAGATCATAGATGACAAGTTTGCAAGAGCATCAGTGAACTCATTTTGGATTCTGGAAACATGTTTGAACTCAACCTTGGTAAACTTCTTACAAACCTCTTTTACGCAATGCAAATATGGAACGATCTTGACCTTCTTGGTGGTCCATTCGCCCTGGACTTGGTGTATCAGCAAATCAGAATCTCCTATGACCCAAGGTTCCTTGATGTTCATATCGACTCCCAGCCTGATTCCAAGAATACGTGTTTCATACTCCACCATATTATTTGTGCAAAGGAACCTTATCTTGGCTGAAGATGGATAATGCTATCATGACTCATAAATTAGGACTACCCTATTCCCTATACCTTTGAAATTTTCCTCTTCGTCGAAAAATATTCTCCACCCAGGTATGACTCTGCAATTTCCTCTCCTACGAACAATACGTCTTTGTCTTGGATGTATGTGGTGAGTGTCTCGTAAACCTTGTCCACCGGGTTCTCTGCGAGATGATTGGACAAAGCTTGTCCCTTTATAGCTTTCTGCATCACATACACAATATCGAATTCGATGAGAATAATCTACCATTTAGCCAACTTTCATGTAGGCATCGCCTTTTAGAAGATTTACTTGAGCGGATCGAGTCTGGTATCAGATGCTTATATGTTGACAGGTAGTGCCTTAACTTCTGAGTGATCCAGGTCAAAGCGCAGCAAGTCTGGTCTAACAAGGTATATATAGCTTCATACGGTGTAAACTTCTTGCTCATGTAGTAGATAGCCTGCTCCCTCTTTCTAGTCTCCTTGTGTTGTCCCAACACCCGAATGCATTATCCAAAATGGACAAGTATAATAATAGCGGCTTCTCGATTTTAGGAGGAACTAACACTGGTGGATTCGACAAATACTCCTTGATCCTCCTGAAATCTTTCTAGAATTCTCCGTCCACTTTGTAGCATCATCTTTCTTGAACAACTTGAAAATAGGGTCGCGGATTACTGTTGACTGGGATATGAACCTGTTGATGTAGTGTAATCTGGAAGCTCATCATGTCCTTCTTGATTTTGGGAGGAGGTAGTACTTGAATGTCCTTGTTCTTTTAAGGGTCCAAGTCTATAGCTTTCCTGTTGACGATGAAACCTAACAGTTCTCCTGCGGTGACCCTGAATGCACACTTCGCAGGATTCAAATTCAAGTTGTACCTATGCCAACCTTTGAAGAACTTCTTTAAGTAACTCAGATGATCCTCACTCTTACGCGACCTGACGATGGTGTCATCCACATATACCTGAATTTCTTTGTGGATCATGTCGTGAAAAAGGGTTTTCATGGACCTTTTGTAGGTAGCTCCAACGTTCTTGTGACCAAATGGCATGACCCTATAATAATAGACTCCTGATCCACTCCCAATCCACACTCAACAATGAGTGGAAGAGGTCATTGGAAGAATAGTACCCAACTATGATCCGGGGTCGATTTCCTCAAGGAGCTAACAGTGGGTGTTAGAGTGTATAGTTGTTGCTAAAGACGAAACTACTTAAGTACACTTCCAATAATGTTGGTTTTGCAAATTACTTCTATAAACTACAATATTAATGCTCAATTATAGAAATGAAACTCGAGATTGACTAATTATTTTTGGTTGTTTTCAAATAAGTAAAAAGCCTAGGGATGTAACCTTCGCCTAGGTGTTCGCCTAATGGGTGAATTACGTAACACTTGTTTTATTGATTGGGATGTATTATAGCTCTCAAGTCTAAGATACTCACTTAATACCTCTCGGTCATAGAGTGATTTAGCACAATATGGCTTTCTCAAGCCCAAACAGGTATGAAGCTAAATAGTTGATATGAGCTCAAGTTGGGTCCTAACTCTAGTTCAAACCTTTAATTAGGCTAGTCAAATCATTAACTGGCCAATTTCTTGTTAGCCAAGTTTTCCTAGACTATGTCCCTCTTTATCAAGTAAAGACCAAGTCAAAAAAGCATGAATCAATATTTGCAACCATTCATTCTAAATTTAAAGCATGAACAACACTAAATAACAAACACCCAATCATAAACAAATATTAAATTAAACACCCATAAGGTTTACATACTAGTGTTGGGTCACAATCCTAGTAATATCTAGCTACTCGTATTAGAAAATGAAGAAAACAAAGAAGAAACACTAATTAAAGCCATAATATAAAATTAATATGATAAACTATGATGTATTTGTCTAATGATTACAAATTACAGAAAATGATAAACTACAATGGCTACAGCTAGGAAAACATCAAAACTTGACCTAAAAAGTGATTCCTGTCTATTTATAGTGGCCCAACATTAGCTAACAAACATGCCCTTCGGGAGGTTCTACGATCGCACAATTCCATGTTTGGTCCGCACAGTGCTTGAGTTTGCAGGGGGATTTATTCTGCAACAAAACAATTTGATCTGAGATTGCACTTCAGCTTCTGCGGCCGCATAATTTATGCGCGGTGTTCACTTCAGGCAACGTTTCAGTCTTGGTCATTTAGCACACTCTCTAAACTTTTTTCATTCTCGTTAGTGCAACCATGTTCTGGGGCCGCACTTCTCTTCATTTCATCTATGAGCTTCAACAACATATCTGCATCCACAAGGAGAATTCTACAGTCCGCACTTTCTTCTCCGACTGCAAAAATACTTCTGTGGACCACACTTTTGGTGTATTGTGCCCCTTCTTGCATTGTGATCTGGAACACTCCTTTTTGAGTTTGATTTATTCATTTTAGTCCAAATCTCTAACATTCTTGCAATTTGCACACTTTCATTAGTTTAGGGAATATAAATCAGTACTTTCGGACTAAAACAAAAGTAAAAAGATACTAATAAGTTGTCAAAATCCACACTTATCAACTCCCTCAAACTTAATATTTGCTTGTCTTCAAGCAAATAGATTAGTTCCCACTTCCTTAGAGGAAAGGTCATTTCAGCGACAAAAGGTGAGCCATTCATACTCAGTTGGAACCAACAATTACCCACACTACTCATGCATTATGAACAAGGTGACAAGTCAAGTATCATGCATATATAGTTCCAATGAGACATTTGAGCTTCAAGAATTGAATTTATTGATCAAGGACTCTCGTTCTATCATGTAGGTCATGGTGGAATCGAAATTCTTCCTCCTCCACCTTCCATTAGCCAAGCTCACTTCTAAAGTTAGCACTCAATCTTAAGATTGATGGAAGGTTCACTCTTCTCTCATAAGAGAATGTCACAAGTATGGCTTCAAGTACCATAGGCTTTCCCCTCATGTAGTTCACCACTAATGTAAGCTTACTCGGTTCGAAATCAAGTAGGTTTTCTTTTGGGTTTTAATGAAGGATTTTGGGTTAGGGTAGGATACCATATGTGTAAGTGGTTACACCTTTCCTTAAGCACCCTATATTTTCATTTCTTGGCTCACAATTACCAATTCATAGAGGCATTCTCTTTTTATTAGGGTTAGAGTGACTTGACATCACTCTTTGTTGTTCATTTTATTATTTTTCTCCCTTGATGCTCATGAAGGATCATTACCTCTTTTTGAATCCATTAACCCCTCCAGTTATTCTTTTTTTTTTTTTTTTTTTTTTTTTTTTTTTTTTTTTCTTTTCATAGAGATCATTTATTGTCTCTTTTTGTGCCTTGATACCTCTTACAAATTCCTCAACTCTACCCCCAAACTTAAGGAAGGTCTGGGTGCTGAGAGAGGATCATGGCAAAATGGATAAAGGCTTATAATATGGTTATCAAATGAGAAAAGCTAGAGGCTTAAAGGGGGATGATTAGGGATAACGACATTGGTTGGAAATAGAAAGCTCAAAAGCACCAAGGAAAGCCTACAATCATTTCTCAAACCAAGCAAAACCTAGGATTTCTTTTTGAAGCACATTCATGGCAAGTTCTAGACCATTCGCATGGATACTTGGACTAGCAACAAATCACCTCACCCCTCACGCAACTAGATGTTAAAAGAGGACAGAGTAGATATCCTACAACAACCACACTAAACTTAAAGATTACTATAGTCCAATACACCACTAGATGATTACAAAATTCAACTCAAAAGCCTCAAAGTCACTAACTAGAGTTGTTTTCTTTTAAAAAAACCTTGTTTCAAACCATAAGCACGTAGTTAAGTGTGTTGGTGCCAAATGAAGCATGAACAACTCTTTTCGAGAATGACTTGATTAGGCCTTTTATTCATTACTACTACTATTATTATTACCTAAACACAGAAGTAGACTCATTCCCTTAAGAAGGTTGTCACGCCATCCATTGTTGGGACTAGTCACCCGATTCACACAAAACTACCTTTGGAAAGAACCATGGATTTAATAAATCCAAAGTCTTATTATTTATGAAAACATAAAAAGGAGCTCCAAACAAAACAAGAACTAAAGCGGAAAAATAAAGAAGCTAACGAACAATAACTATTAAAGATAAATAAACTACAAATAAGAAAAAAGAGCAGAATCATACAATTATTATAGTCCCAAATGTATCCAAATGTGTCAATGTCAAATCAAATAAACTCCACCCCCAAATAAAAGTGAGCATTATCCCCAATGCTTAAAAAATTAAGAGTGAAGGAGAGAGGGTGAAGAAAACTCCGTAAGTATCCTTGAACATCTCAGTGTCCCCAGTAACATCATCTCCTATTGGGTCAGCCAATTGTATCTCATCATCATCATATCTTGGCGTGGAGGGAGTGGTAAGCGTCGCACACACTGCCTCAACCTTGTCGGCAGCAAGGCATAGATCCTCACACTGGCCAACTGGTGTAACCGGTGCAAATGGTAACAATGGATCTGGGAAGTACTGGTGCAGGTCAAGTAGAATATCAAAAGGTAGATCCCCAGCTGTCGCAAGTCTTGTCACCTCCTTTATAAGCTTGTCAATCGATTTCTTGCTTTCTTGGAACTTCCTCGTCTTCTTCACTTCTTTGGCCATCTTCTTAATAACTGACTCGTGTTTCCATAGTATAAATGATCATATTCTGGTTGTCCAGAATCTTCTTCTACTTCTCATCATGACCAGAGGAGACTTGTGGTGCCTGTGTAGATGAATGCACTCCTACAATACTAGATATGTGAGACAGCTTTGAAGTAGCTATCTGCATCCTGTTGTTGAGACTCGTACATGCCTAGGAGACTTGAAGAGCAGATAATTGAGTTGTATATATGGGCGTTTTCCTCAGATCTAGAGCATGGGATTTCTTGGGGGTTGTGGTATGTATTGGCTGAGTCATAGCAGTAGGACTAGAATTAGTCTCAGCAGAGGTATATGGAATGTCAGCTATCTCAATAACTACCATTGACGACTCAACAGACTGGCCTGTGGTGGTAGAAGGTTGATCTCTCTTCTTTGGGTTGGTCGCATCCATCAATGAATACCGGTCAAATGGCTTCTTCGGCTTCACCTTGGTGTCATATGATCTTGTCTATACCTTTGCATTAGTAAGTTACTCTGTGATAATGTTGGGATAAGGATAGGCCGAGCTAGTCTAATGTGATACCAATGAAATGTTGGCAGACATCATGGAACCCATATTAATCGCGTACCCGACCATGATAGAAGTCACAAGAACAACCCGAGGAAGAGGTAGATGGGTCTCATTTTACCATGGATCAAGTCTTCTGCAAATGAAGGTCTACCATCCCTTCACCTCGAAGCTCAATGCATTCCACTGAATGGGAACCGCAGCATTGATCCATGGTGGTGATGGACCTGGTGGTTCTAAGATCTCTGCTAGACAAGGTCTGATATCTTCTTTCATTTCACATTTCTCCAAATACTCCTTCGGCGCTAAGTCCTCAATCCCCAAGTACGCATTTAGTGTGTGCTGATCAAACCTCACTCATACTTTAGTCGCCTTTTTTCCCTTCTTTATGTGAGAAACATTTACGTAGAATTCTCAAATGAGGTACTCCTTGGCATTCTCAATTATCTCATTAAACCACATTTAACCCTGCATGCATTGAAATGCCTCAACACTGCCGGGTTGTATTTATCCAAATAAGAAAATCACCATCCACCACCTAAGAAAATCAATAAAGGCAGCCAAGCTGACAAATTTATCCTCCCATATCTCCTTTTTCTTTGATCTCTCCAGACCCGTGGATGTACCATATCCCCTTCTACCATCATCAGGAATATCCTATATAGTATGTGCCTCTGTGTTTGGGGCAACTACTTGCTTAGAGGTCTGGCTAGCACTTTTGGACCCCTCAGAAGTGTTGCAAGATGAAGAGGCCTCATCCATGAGCTGGAATCGCCCCTACGGCCTGGAATGTGTTATTGCCTACCCCTTCTGTATATAGGCTAAGTTGCCCTCTGAAGCTTCCCTAGACGTCATATAGGAACTAGACTCGGAGAGGTCTATACCTCTCCCTCTGCATGTTGTGGCCTTATTTCTGATTGTTTTGGGTTGGCCAAGGGGCAAGGTACCTCTACCACTACCCCTAGAAGATTCACCTCTCCCATTTGTAGTGTCGTTGTGGCCTCGCCATCGAACCATTATCTTTATCAAATCAAGGAAGATCGTTAGTTGCGAGTCATCATTCAACCCATTCAAGACATACATAGGCAAAGGAGAACAATGTGGACACCGTGTGATTAGGACAAAAACAACAGGCTACTGAAATTGGGGTCTACGGTCCGCAGATTTTGGATGTGCGGCAACAGACTACAAGACAGTACGGAGGCTATTTTGCGGTCGCAGAAGAAATCTGCGGTCTGCACAAATTCAATTGCAACCTCACTAAGATTTATGCAGTCTGCACAATTAAATTACAGTTGTAGATTCACTTGCTTCACTAGGTCGCCCAGACTTCACAAATTCAAGTGCGGCCGTAGATTTCAAAAACTACGCACAAGCAATCTTTTCTACTTATATTTTTCAATTACATGCAAAAATAGACATGGAAACATGGTATAAACATGAAACTCATTAACCCAACCCATGATAACCTGTATTATCAACTACCCAGTTCAAATCTACCCACATGGACACATAGATGAACTCTAATAAAGATGTCCTAAAAGAAATTAAAATTTTAAAAATTAAACTAACACAAATATTTAACATGAAATGAAGCATACGGGATAGTGTATAAGAACAGGAGGTTGTGTTGGGGATAGAGAAAATTTCTCAAGAAACTTGCAGAGTAACAGTGTTTTTCAGGAGAGGGAAAAATGTAAAATAAACTCAAGTTTTCTATTTATACTAAAAATCCTAAGAGGGAAAAGGGTCGAGTGCAGCCATAGATTTCCATTTGTTGTACGCACTCTATCACCTAGGTCAGTCGTCTTTGCTCTTAATGTGGGGTCCTCATATTTTTGGGTGCGGCAGATATCCACTTGTGGCCGCACTTTACCCTCCGCACTGATAGGTTCAAACTTGAACGAGTTAACATTTTTACACTTTTGCAAGATTCCAATTGTACGGTCCGTATGAGAAATGTGCGGCCGCGAATTCCCTCCTGCTGTGGCACACAAAAATATGTGATCTGCAAAAATAAAGTGTGTTCTGTAGATCTTTGAACACTTAGCTTTTTTTTAGTTCACCTATCTTTCAAGTCACACTCAACCTTGTAACATATTTCAAATAAAATTAGAACATAAAGAACACCTAACTACAAAAGGAAAAGGAAAAGTACATGGGTTGCCTCCCATGAAGCGCTTGATTTAACATCACGGCACGACGCTAAATACCCTCAAGTGAAGTAAATGACTGCCAGCATGGTGCTATCTCCAACCTTGCCCATGTTGTGCTTCACCCGGTGACCAACGACTTGGAATACTTTATTGTTTTTGTTCTTGATATCTAATGCACCAAAAGGCGTCACACCAAAAATTTCAAATGGATCACTCCACTTGAATTTTAGCTTCCCCGGAAACATTCTCAACCTTGAGTTAAAAAACAATACAAGATCCCCCACCTTAAACTCTTTTCCAAATGTATTTGTCATGAAGATATTTCATCTTTTCTTTGTACAAGGACGAGCTCGCATATGCAAGTTAGTGGCGACATCCCAATCAAGATTCAACTTCTTTAGAGCCAACATTGCATTGTGCTCTAGTTCCACCGAAAGATGACAAGCTTTCCCAAACACCAACCGATATGGAGACATTCCGGTAGGTGTTTTGTAAGACGTCGGATAAGATCATAACGCATTATCAAGACTCTTGGACCAATTTGTCTGATTAGCATTCACCGTTTCAAAGAAGAAACACTTTATCTCCCGGTTGGAGGCTTCCACTTTTCCACTAGCTTTTTGGTGATAGAGAGCCGTGAACTTGTGAATAACACATTGCTATGTGAAGTGTCAAAATACTTTTTGCATAAGTGTGATCCCCCATTTCTTATGATTTCATGTGGAATATCAAATCTTGTGAAAATATTTATTACACTCCATGTTTTTGTACGTGAAAGTACGTCGTAAGTTAATTGATGTAAGCTTAGAAATGAGATCCTCCTTGAAAGTATATAATTTTAATTAATTTTGTTACACCCCATACTTCAGACGTCACTGTCATTATAGGATTATCAAATGCAAACTCAAAGAGGGCGAAATCCTTCTACAAGGATAAGAAAGGTTTACCGAAGTCTTAAGTAAGTTAAGATGAATATGAAACTTGTTAATCATGATTTAACTGAGTTTAAAGTCATGATATGACTATATATTATATTTGGATATGAAGTATAAATTTAGGAAAAAATCGGATTTAAGTTGCGGAAAAACCGACTAACGATTTGCCTTGTAATGATGTGTTTTGAGCAATACATTTCATGTGTTATATGAGGTATTTTTGGGACATATAATATACCAAAATGAAAGTCTTGGAACCTAATTTCCAACGGTATGAACCATTTATTCATACGACATCGGGGTAAAGAAATATGGATTTTTAAAGTAGGGTCTCCAAGCCATATCGCCGCACTTCGGAGAAACTGGCAGGTTTATAGGCCAGTTTGTGACAAAGTTTTATCCCAATATATTGAAATTTATAGGGAGATATTTATATGTAATTGAATCCCCATGTGTCTAGATTCTAAATCTGAAAACCGTTTTTCAATATGATGTCAGAGTAGAGAGATACAAGTGTCCGAAGTTGCACTGCTCAAGCTGCCAAGCAGGCAGTTTACCCACTTGCATAGAGAATTGAGGCGGTGGGACTATAAGTGGTCTTATCCCCTTAAATATCCTAAAAATAAAGATATTACTTACACCAAAAAACTCTCAAGCTCTCCAAGAATAGGTCCAAGATCCCAAGAACCAAACTCAAGGGAAATCAACTCAAATCATCATCAAAGGTATTAAAGACTACAAGAGAATACTTGTATGATGTTGTGGTGTGATTGAGGTGTGAGCTAAGTTAATTTTAGCTTCTTTACAAGGTATGTATAACATCTTATTGATTGTGACTAAGGTTAATCTATGTTGGTTGTGTTGTTTGAGTGAAAACCCATTAGATAGCACTTGAAAGAATATGTGATATGGTTGTCTTTTTGGTTGGGCTGTTTGGAAGGCATTTCGTGGATGTTTTAAAATACAAATAATATCGTATATATAAGTATGATGTTCTGAACGTTGTAAACTAATATATTAAATAAGATTTGGATTCAATTTATATCTTGTTATGAGTAAAAACGAGCTTGCCGCTCAATATGATATTTAAGATAATCGGAGAAACTCATATTGGATTATACTGTTGTTATTGCTATTTTTGGTTATAGTTGTTGTTGTTGGGCTCTTGAAGACCCTTAGTGTTATTTTTGATGTATTAAAAATAGGGATGTTGCTTCCTGATTTTCCTTAAGCCATACGACTAGCCAAATACGATGGTACGTCATTATATGTTAACAACAATATCATTTCACTTGTTGTAGATGCAAGAAGTTGTGTTGTGCTTGATTGAGTAATAAGGAAAATATCATACAGGTATGCTAAGGATGTCCCTTCTTTCCTTAGTAGTATTAGGGTTCCCTATTTTCTTGATTCCCCATATGTCCTACTATCACATCTTTTGTTCATGGGTGTCATGACATTCCGAGAGATCTTATAAACTTACTTCTTATGAATTGCATTCATTTATATATATATACTAACACATGACCAGATGATGTTATTTATGCCTACAGTATATGTGTATGGGTATAGGGTATGGGAAAAGGTTATGGCGTTATATACGCATAACCACCTGATTAGTTGGTATATGTTGATGATTTTTCCCACATAGGCCAAGATGATATGATGGGATGCCCTTAGAGACTAGATGATTTTATGTACGCATATACATATGCATGATATGACATTTACATGCACATGCATGGCATTATAAATGTTTTATGATTCACAGAGCTATTCAGACTTACAGGTTGAGTACCTTACTCCATATTTCTTTCATGTCTTCTACATACTACTTTTCATTCCTTACATACTCGGTACTTTATTTATACTGACGTCCTTTTTGGCTGGGGAAGCTACATTTCATGCGCGCAGGTCCTGAAAGATAGGTTGACAGTCCTCCTAGTAGTCTATCAGCTCAGTGAAAGGTATGGTGCACTCCACTGGCTCCGGAGTTTCCTATTTGGTCAATATGATTTGGACATGTATTGACTGGTATAGCAGGGCCCTGTCCCGACCTTTATGATGTTTATGTACTCTTAGAGGCTTGTAGACAGATATCAGGTGTATGGATACTTGTACGGCCTTTTCGGGCTATGTTTTGAGTTTACAAATGATCACGTCGGCCTTATAGACCCGTATATCACATGTATAAGTTTCTATATCATGTTGGGTCATCCTACGTCTAGTATTGCCTTATGTTTTATTCTGATTATCTCATGATGGACCTTTTGGACTATTTATCAATGATAGTACGATAATAAAGATATGTTACGTTGGTTCTCGGTTGAGTAAGGTACCGGGTGCCGTCGTGGCCCTTCGATTTGGTTCGTTACAATATTCTTCTTCAAGAAGGCCACTACACTTCTCGCCTCATTTTTGGATAAAGCGATGACTTCAACCCATTTGGACGTATAATCCACTACGACCAAGAGGTGATTCCACAAGAACTCACAAAAGGGCGTATGAAGTCAATGCCCCAAACATCAAAAATATCAATCTCCAAAATGGTTGAGAGGGGAATTTAATTTTTCTTTGATATTTCATCGGCCCATCGACATTCATCACATATTTTCACCAACTCACTAGCATCCTTGTAAAGAGTAGGCCACTAGAAACCACAACTAAGTACTTTTAGCCGCCGTTCTTGGTCCACCATGATGACCACCATATGGAGAAGAATGACAAGCCCCAAGAATATCACCTTGCTCTTCTTCCGGTACACACCTCCTAATCACACCATCCGTACAAATCTGGAAAAGGTATGGTTCATCCCAATAAAATCTTGACAATCTCTTTTGAGCTTTTTCCTTTGGCTTGAAGATAACTCATCCGGAATAATTCCATACACAAGAAAAATTTCCAAGTCCGCGAACCATGGAACCTCTTTATTTGAAATTGCCAACAGTTTCTCATCGGGGAAGGAGTCATTGATTTCAAGGACACCATGCGGCTGACCCTCCTCCTGTGAATGAGATAAGCAGTTTGCCACTTAGTTTTCACTACCTTTCCTGTCTTGGATTTCAATATCAAATTCGTGTAACATGAGTACCCACCTCATTAACCAAGATTTGGAATCCTTTTTACTCATAATATATCGAAGCACCGGATGGTCCGTGTGAACAATAACTTTTTCACCCATCAAGTATGGGCGAAACTTCTCAATTGCAAACACAGATACAAGGATATCTTTCTCTATAGAGGTATATTTGACTTGGGCATTATTCATGGTTTTACTAGAATAGTAGATCGGATGGAAAAGCTTGTTGATATGTTTCCCCAAAATAGCCATAACCGCTACATCACTTGCATCACACATGAGTTCTAAGGGCACACTCCAATTCAGAGCAGTGATGATGGAAGTAGTTGTCAACTTGGGCTTAAACAATTTAAAAGCTCTCATACAATCGCCATTGAAATTGAACTTGGCATCCTTCTCAAGGAGTTTGCACAACGGGTTCACCACATTAGAGAAATTTTTGATAAAGCGCCAGTAAAAACCTCCATGGCCTAGGAACTTTGCACACCCTTCATCGAGGTTGGGGGTGGAAGCTTAGAAATCACCTCAATCATTGCCTTGTCAACTTCAATTCCATTTCTTGAGATTATATGGCCAAGGACAATGCCTTCCTCAACCTTGAAATGAAATTTCTCCCAATTGTGTACCAAGTTGCTTTCTTCACATCTAGCCAACACTTTTTCCAAATTTGCAAGACAATCATCAAAAGAATCCCCAAACACCAAGAAGTCATTCATGAAAACTTTAAGGTAGTCCTCCATCATGTCCGTGAAAATAGCCATCATACACCGTTGAAAAGTCGTCGGTGCATCACACAAACCAACTGACATCCGCTTGAAAGTAAAAGTACCATAGGGACATGTAAAAGTTATTTCCTCTTGATCTTTCGGGGCAATGAGAATTTAGTTTAGCCCGAGTACTGTAACGACCCGACCGGTCGTTCCGTGAGATTTGCCCTGTTTCCCCCCCCCCCCATTTCCGCTTTATTATATGTTGCTTAGCCTATTTATGTTGCGTTGGGTCGGTTGGTTCGGGTTCGGAGTGGCCGTGGTGAGAATTGAGACACTTAGTCTCTTAAATTAGCTTGATAATTAAAAAAGTCAACTAGGAATTGACTTATTGATAAACGAACCTAGAAAATGGATTTTATGGCTCGGATAGCTTCTTTAGGTGATTTGAGACTTAGAAGTGTGTTCGGAATGAATTTTTGACGTCCAGTGTAGAATTAGGCTTGAATTGGCGAAAGTTAGTTTTTGATGATTTCTGATCGGCAGTGAAAAATAGGCTATCGGGGTCGGAATGGAATTCCGGAAGTTGGAGCAGATTTGTAATGTCATTTTGGATATGTGTGCAAATTTTCAGGTCAATCGGATGTGTTTTGGTTGGTTTCGGTATCTTTGGCGAAATTTAGAAGTTTCAAAGTTCATAGGCTTGAATTTGATGTAATTTTGATGTTTTTCGGTATTTATTTCGGATGGTTGGCGGAGGTTTGAACTTAGGGAAGTGCAGCAAAATAGCTGCTGGTGTGGCCGCACCTGCGGACGGGCAGCCGAAGGTGCGAAAGACCCTACGTAGGTAAGAATATAGGCCAGACAAGAGGAATCCGCAGGTGCGAAGTATTGGATGCACCTGCGAAGCCGGAGGTGCGAGAATTAGATTGTTAGTGGAATTTTACAGGTGCGCACCTGGAACTGCAAGTGCGGGTCCGCATGTGCGAGGATGGTGCTTCCGCGGATATTTTGACATTTCCTCCATTGTTGCATGTAGATTTAGCTGAGTTGAGAGAAAATTGAAGAGGAAATTTGAGGGTCTTCAGTGGAGGTAAGTTCCCCGATTATAAAACTCGTTTCTATGCTATTTTGTTCGGATTAGGCTTGTAATTTGAAGAATTAAAGTAGAAAAAGTTTGGAAAATGGGAGGAGGTTTGGAAAATTCTTTTGGCGATTTGGGTAGGCAATTGTGGTCCGATTATGGTGTTCTTGGCATGTGTAGAATCATGGGAGGACGAGGTTTCTAGTGATGTAAATTTTATCAAATTCCGAGACGTGGGCCCAGGGCTCGAGTTTGGCCGAATTTCGAGATTTTTGTATAAATTGATAGTTTTCGATTGGGTTTTGTTTCTTTAGCGTATATTGATGATGTTAATCTGGTTTTGGTTAGATTCGGAGCAATCGGGAGCTAATTTGAAGGGCAAGAGCATCACAGATTAGTATTGTGGCCTGATAGAGGTAAGTAATGGCTATAAATCTTGTCCTGAGAGTATGAAACCGCGGACTTCATATTTCTCACTGTTTTTAGAATGGCGCACATATCGGATGACGAGTATGTGGCGCAAACTGATTTTTGGACTGGACTTTGTCCTCTCCACGGCAACTATTGAGTTGCGTATTTTTACTCTAAATCATATATTAAATTGTGTTATAAAACTATTGATATATTTGGGCTATAAGCCATATTTGGGGCCTTGTGCCGACTTGTTTGGACCCCTTGGTTTCTTTTTACTGCTATTTCCTCACTGTTGATTTATGATTTACACTCAGTCATATTGTTCTTAATTGTTTTCGAAACTCAGCCTTATTTACACTGGTTTGAGATATAAAAAATGATGTTTTGGGTTGAGTACCCCGTTTTACTGATATGCCCGAGGGGCTTTTGAGAGGTTCTGACTGAGTGAGGCCAAGGGCCTGATTGTGAGGATATGATACACCACGAGGTGGCTTGATATTAGCGCTTGGGCTGAAGGAGCCCCTCCGGAGTCTGACACACCTCCAGTGACCGTAGGTACCTACTGAGTGCTGAGGCCCGAGTGCCGAGTGATAAGTGATTGGGAGGCATGAGTGACAGTGAGGTTGCCCGATGGGCTGATACTGAGTAGGTGTGAGGTGCTGAGTGATGTTCTGCCCGATGGGCGATTTATGATTCATGTTGCCTGAGGGGATACTTATGATTTATTTCATTTTACACTAAATCCTTCTGTTATTTTTATTTCGGTAATTGTTGGAAAACATATTTTTCAAAGGATTTACTGAAGTTTGCTTTTAAAGCATGTTGATTTCATATATCTATGTATATACTGTGGGAAAGAAAGGTTGTACATATTGTGAATTGGTAATATTGATTTTTATGTGTTTATTGCCGCTTAGACTTGATTTATTTTCATTACTACTGAGTTGGCGTACTCACATTACTCCCTACACCCCTATGTATAGATACAGGTGCTGATACTCAGCGTTAGCCATCTATTCTGCACGGAGCCGGAGTTCGGGATATAGAGGTAGATGTTCAGCGTCCGCAACATCTCTATTTTCCCTTCTTATGTTGTATCTAGTTAGTCGTTCAGAGGTTTATATTATAATAGTATATCTTTTGGAATATTTCTTAGATGTTCATGACATGTTGACTCCAGTTTTTGAGTATGGTTTAGACTGTTTAACTGTTTATTTTGCCTAATGGATTTAGCAAATTCTATATGGCTTATGAATTGTTGAAATAAGTTGGGATTTTGGAAAGGAACCGTAATTATGTGATTATTGGCTAGCCTAGCTCCACGATAGGCGCCATCACGGCTGGTTAGGATTTGGGGTCATGACAAATACCCATCAAGAAAGCAATACAAAGCATGCCGGCCAATCTATCGAGCATTTTCTCTAAGAAAGGAAGTGGAAAGTGATCCTTCCTTGTTACTATGTTGAGCTTGCGATAATCCATACACATCCTCCAACCGGTCACCGTTCTCGTAGGAATAAATTCATTCTTATCATTGGTGACCACCGTTCTGCACCTCTTCATTGGGACACATTGAACCGGAGAAGTCCATGAACTATCGGATATAGGGTTGACAACCCCGGCGTCCAACCACTTGATAATCTCCTTCTTGATAATTTCTTGCATAGCCTCATTGAGTATTCTTTGATGTTCAATAGATGATTTAGCTCCATCCTCCAACTTGATCTTATGCATGCGAAAGGCAGAGCTTATACCCCGAATATGCGCCAAGGTCCACCCAATAGCCTTCTTCGTCTTTTGTAACACCGCCAATGTGCAATCCACCTGCACGTTAGTCAAACAATAGGAAAAAATAACCGGTAAAGCAGAACAAGGGCTAAGAAGATCATACCGAAGGTCTGAAGGCAATGGCTTCAACTCCAAGGTTCAATAGAAGACTTAATTGGAGGAGTCTTCCTATTTTCATAATTCAAAGACAATTTCCGGGGTGCATAGTTGTACGACCCATTCCTTGCAAAGAGTTCACGTATTCCATGAAACCATCTATCTGATCATCATCAAAGTTGAGCAAGACGTTCTCCAACATATCACCAACATTGATAGTAGAACTTGTATCATCAACAGTGACATCGGTCACCAACTCCAAAAAAGAACACACCTCATTGCTATTTGGTTACCGCAAGGACTTACACACATAGAATACCACTTTTTCATCACCAACCCGGAAAGTGAGTTCTCCCGCTTCAACATCACAAAGAGCATTACCCGTATCAAGGAAAGGTCTCACAAGAATAATTAGCACTTCATAATCAACTTCACAATCTATAATGACAAAGTTCACTGGAAGAATGAATTTATCAACCCGGACCAACAAATCTTCAATCACACCCAACAGCCTTTTCATGGTACGATGGCCATTTGCCATATCATAGAAGTGGGTCTTGGTAGACCAATCCCTAAAGTATTGAAAACCAAATAGGGCATCAAGTTTATGCTTGCCCAAAGATCACAAAGAGCTTTAGTCAACTCGTCACTTTCAATTGTACAAAGAATCGTGAAAGCACCGGGATCCTCCAACTTATGAGCCAGTGAATGAACAATAGCGCTCACTTAATCAGTGACTTTGATAGTCTCAAAATCCATCGATCATTTATTTGTCAAAATATCTTTCATAAGCTTTGCATAACCAGCCATTTGTTCCAAAGCTTCGACCGATGGCACATTGATTGAAAGAGTGTTCATCATTTGAATGAACTTCTTGAATTGATTCTCACCATTTTGCTTGGAAATTCTTTAAAGGTATGGAGGTGGTGGTTTAGGAAATGGTTCATTTGAACTTTACACTACTGGCTCTGGTATGTTAGTGATGTGTTCCCTAGACGGGCTCACCTCCTCTTCAGTCTCTTCCACACTATCATCAATATCAATTCGAACTTCCTCATTTGGTTGAACGACATTTTTCGGGATCTCTTCTTCTTGCATTACTTGGTCATCATTAACAAGTCACCATCCACTTGAGGTGGTGCATTCCCACCTCTTCCACTTCTTATGATAACCGCCATAGCATGCCCCGTATTGTTAACATCCTTTATATTTACCACCATATCACTTGGTAGTGCACCCTTAGCATGAGAATTTAGAGCTTGAGGGATTTTCCCCATTTGAACTTCTAGGTTGGAGATTGATGTGTTGTGTGAGGCAAGTTGGGCATCCGAATCGGCATTTCCTTCTTTGCTTGAGCATATTATGAATATGTCACATCTCATTGTTTGAAAAACTTTAACCATGGGAAGGATACGGAGGTGGGTTTCTGGGTTGTTGATACATTGTGGGGCTCTGAAAACCCGACCCCCGGTTGCCTTGATTGTTACCCTAACTACCTTGGTTGTTTCCTCCCCAATTTCCTTAGTTGTTTCCACTCCAATTTCCTTGATTGTTGTTGTTATTCCAATTACCTTGATTGTTAGAATTTCGATTTCCATGATTGTTTATGGTTGCCGTTTTTTGTTGGTTTGGTCCTTGGAATTTGTTTCTTTGCCCTTGAAAATTATTCACATATTGCACTTCCTCCTCTTGTTCATTATAAGAATAATCTTGATCAAAACCACTATCATCTTGCACATAGTTATCCACTAGAGTTTGCACTTAAGGACCCTTAATCCTCTACTTGTTCACCAATATATTCACTCCCTCCATAACATGAACATGCTTAGGGGCTTGCACTTGATTTAGTTTAGTCTTTATTAGTTGAGTCATGGTAGTGGTCAATTCAGCAATGGCTTGCCTATGGTCTTGCAATTCTTTGTGGAGGTGGATCATATTCAGATCACCTTGTTGGACATTGGCCCGGGATTTCCAAGCCGATGATGTTTCCTCCATCTCATCTAAGATTTCACACGCCTCCGCATAAAGCATAGTCATAAAGTTCCCACCAGCTACTTGATTCAATACACATAAGTTACTTGTGTTAATCCCGTGATAAAAGGTTTGTTGCAACATGTTTTCTGTCATATTGTTGTTGGGAAATTCCTTAACTATTGTTCTATAGCACTCCCATATTTTTTGTAATGGTTCATTTGGATCTTGTTTGAATGCCAATATATCATCTTGAAGTGTAGCCATGTGCCTGGGAAAAACATAGCAATGAACTTGTTCGCCAACTCATACCAAGTGTGAATTGAATGGTTTGACAATTATTCCAACCAATCTAAGGCTTTCCCCCGTAGAGAGAAGGAAAAAGCCTTAGCCTTAATGCATCCTTGAAAACATTTGTTTGCTTGCTCCCCCAACATGTATCCACAAAGCCTTTCAAATGTTTGTAAGCATTTTGAGTTGGAGCACCGGTAAAGAAAACTCGCTGCTCAAGCAAAGTGAGCATCATATTGGTGATTTGAAAGTTTCATGCCCTAATACGAGGAGGGACTACTGCACTAGCATAACCTTCGTTGGGAAATATCTGGTGTGGAGCTTCTTGTGGTGGATGTGGTGGAGGTGGGGGTGGAATGAGAACATTATCTTGCGGTCCTCGACCTCTTTGTTGCGGCACTCGAGGCACCTTATTGAGTTATTCCTCCCTGCCGTCCAAGTCCCCCAACGACATATTTCCGAGCTTGTTGTTTGCCATGATTCTACCTAAGATTTCAGAAGCACGTTAGTAACACGGAAGGGAAAGAAGATATTCCAAAATCACACTCAAATATATAGTTAACATCGTTTTAACTCCTCGACAACGGCGGCAAAAACTGATTCAATCCCAATCCACACTCAACAATGAGTGGAATATGTCGTTGGAAGATTAGTACCAAACTATGAGCCGAAGTCGATTTCCTCAAGGATCTAACAATGGGTGTTAGAGTGTATACTTGATGTGTGAAGAATAAAAAACTTAAATACACTTCTAATCACATTGGTTTTGCAAATTACTTCTATAAACTACACTATCAATGATCAATTAGAGAATTGAATTTAGAGCTTGACTAATTGTTTTTGGTTGTTTTCAAATAGGTAAAAAGCTTAGTGATGTAACCTTCGCCTAGGTATTCGCCTAATAGGTTAATTAAGTTAACACTTGTTTTATTTATTGGGGTGTATTATATCTCTCAACTATAAGTTACCCACTCAATACCTGTCGGTCATAGGGTGATTTCGCCCAATTTGAATTTCTCAAGCCTAGATGGGTATCAAGCTAAATAGCTGATATGAGCTCAACTTTGATTTTCCCTATCTCTAGTTCAAATCCATTAATTAGGCTAATCAAATCCTTAACTAGCTCAATTTCTTGTTAGCCATGTTTTCCTAGACTAGGTCCATCTTTCTCAAGTAAAGATCAAGTAAAAAGGGCATGAATCAATATTTGCAACCATTAATTCTAAACTTAAAGCATGAACAAGACTAAATAACAAACACCCAATCATAAAAAAATATTAAATTAAATACCCATAAGATTTACACACTAGGATAGGGTCACAACCCTAGTAAATATCTAGCTACTCATATTAGAAGATGAAGAAAACAAAGAAGAAAAACTAATTAAAGCCATTATATAAAATTAAAATATTAAACTATGATGTTTTTATCTCAAAATGATTACAAATTACGCAAAATGGTATACTACAATGGATACGGCTAAGAAAAATTCAAACAATGACCTATAAAAGTGGTTTCCATTTATAGTGGCCCAAAGTTCGCTTACAAAAATGCCTTCTGAAGGTTATGTCATCGCACAATTCCATGTGCGGTCTGCACATTGCTTGAGTCTGCAAGGGAATAAAATCTGCAGCCGCACAATTTGATTTGCGACTGCACTTCAGCTTCTGCAGCCGCATAATTTATGTGCGGTCCGCACTTCAAGCAAGGTTTCAATGTTGGTCATTTTGCACACTCTCTGAACGTTTTGCATTCTTGTCTATATGATCATTTTCTGCGGCAGTAAGCACGTAATATTTGGCTCGCGCAACTTTTAAAAGTAGTATATACTTATTTTTATTTTAGTAGGATTCCAATCACCTTTTAATTTTAATTTCAAAAATATAAGTTTAAAAATAGAAAAATAATTTTATATTCTTTATTCTCTTATTAATTTGTATATTTTGGCAGTATTTTTATTTTTATTTTTTGTTCAATGGGAAAAAATTGAATTTGAGCCAATAATACGCATTCTTCCCAACCCATTAGCCCACTCTCCATTTAAATGCAAAATTTAGTCTTAGCCATCGATTCTCCTCCAATCTAATGACCCATATCAATTCATACACTCATATTTAAACCCAATTATAACCAAACTGTAACCTATCTTTTAATCTCCAAAAAATTCTTACAACTCTAAGGGGGCAGCCGTTTTCCCTTCTAATTTGAAAAGAAGGAAACTCCATTTTTCACAAAAATCTCCCTCACCTCAAACATAATTAGGAACACACACGCACTGTCCGTTGATTACCATTCGAGGTCCGTTCGTGAGTTTCGTGTCACATTTTCCATTCGGCCGTTTTCCTGCTATTTTTTAATCGAGATGGCGTTCGAGGCCTTGTATCTGCTTCATTCTTTCAACAATATATTGAAGAACATTTATTTCAGGTTTATTTCATCTCTTCACTCTATGTTTGGTATTGATTGAAAATATAATAAGACCCATTAAAACTAGTTTGAAGAATTCTATTTGTGTTTAAGATAGATGATATTTTCGTGCGTTTCGTGATTTCCGTAGATCTAGTCTCGTTTTGTTGTTTATGTGAATCGGGTGATTTTTGGATAAATAACTGATAATTGACTATTCGTTTTAGTTTCCCTTGGTGAAGTATGTCCCCATTTTGACAGTTTGTTCATCATATATCTTCGCTCGAGTAATTGAGAAATCTGTTTTAAGTCGGTTTGCTCGTTTATTTGGTCTAAAAGTAAGTTAACTGGAAAATGATAGTAATTTGGTGTGTGTATGGTCAAAATCATATGCCCTGATTTTGTAGGCTCGGGAGACCGCATCAAAGGCATAAGCTCGATAAAAACCAAGCTCGGACTCGAAGGAAAAACAAGAAGCTCGAAGACCTAAGTGCCCGAGGAACATCGAAGCCAAGTACGATCGATTCCAAGACAGTATTAGTTTGTTACATAAGGACAAGACTCTCGCCACGCCCCCAAGATCATGGCGTAAAATCCGGAATAGATTTGTACGAATTAGTATAGATCGGTACTAAGTTGTTACACAGTTGTCCCAATAAGATTCTTTACTATAGAAATGTACCTTATTTAGGGTTACCCTCCTATATAAAGGAGACCCCAATCATTTGTAAACATCATCTAATCATTGGCAAAGAATATACACTCTACTTTTCGCTCATTGTCCATCAGAGTTGTCCTTTATCTATTTTTTGTTCTTACTTTCTTGTTCTTGGTTCTTCTCGAGGTCACTAAGCTCGAGGCCGATATAGCTTAAGTAACACTGATTTGACTCATTTATTTCCTTCATTTATACTTTATACTTCTTGATTATCAATTAGTATTGAATTATATCACATATCTTTAAAACCACAAATCAAATTTAATTGTTACTCGTATTTTCGAGGTAAACAGTTTGGCCTGCATCATGGGGCTAAAGATAATAGTGATTATTTCATTACTAATTCTCATTACACACATTATTTTTACACTTTTTCTTGTCAAGATTTTCTGATTCTCAGGATTAAACATGTCGAACTCGCAAAAGGCACATGTTCATAACATCGAAGGTCTTGGATTTCATGGGGAAAACAACAATATAGGGGTCGGTGTACCACCGATAAACCCTGGGGGAGTGCCAAATGTGGAGCAAGTTGACATTAGTTCGCATATTGCTTTAGATGCAGATTTAAACGCAGACCCCGGAGGAAGTGTACGCAGAGAAGCTCGATCTGGGGGCCAAGGAACATCAGGCATAGGAGATGAGGGAGTCAGCCTCCAAGTGATATTTGAGATGCTGCAAGCTCATCAGATCGCTAGCTCTCAACTTCAGAGTCAGAATGAATCTCTGAGTATAGATGAACCAGAAAACACTCGACCTGCTGAACCAGTGCCAGAGAGGTCGAATAAAAATGGCTCGGGGACTAATCCCACCATTATTAGAATGCTCGAAGAGCTCACCGAAAGGATCCAGTCTGGGGAAAAGAATATTGAAGACAACGACAAAAATGTGGAAACTTATAACTCCCATGTTGACCAGATACCAGGGGAACCTCCAGTCTTGAAGGGTTTAGATGCCAAAAAGTTCATACAAAAACCATTCCCTCAAAGCGAGGCTCCGATGCCCATTCCTAAGAAGTTTCGCATGCCTGATATACACAAATATAACGGGACAACCGACCCGAACGAGCATGTTACTTCATACACTGGCGGGATACAAGTAAATGGCTTGAATGACGATGAGATCAAATCAGTATTGTTAAAAAGTTTTGGGGAAACATTGTCGAAAGGAGCCATCATTTGGTATCATAACTTGCCTCCTAACTCTATTGATTCATTTCCTATGTTAGCAGATGCCTTTGTGAAAGCACACACCAGGGCCATAAAGGTGGCAACAAGGAAATCAGACGTCTTCAAGATAAAATAAAGGAACGACGAGATGTTGAGAGAGTTCGTGTCCAGGTTTTAGATGGAGCGAATAGAATTACCACCGGTCTCGAATGTCTGGGCAGTACAAGCCTTTATGAAGGGTTTGAATGAAAGGAGTTCGATTGCATCTCGAGAATTAAAGCAGAATCTGATCGAGTATCCAGCTGTGACATGGTCAGATGTAAATAATCGCTACCAACCGAAGATTAGGGTCGAGGACGACCAGTTGGGAGCCCCCTCGGATCGATTTTACCCAAACAGGTCTACAGTAAAGGCTTTGAGGGAGAACGACAGAAAATCGAGGCCAAATAGAGAAAAGTACCAGCCATATGTCTCGGATCGAAGAAGCAGCAGTTCGGGACACAACCCCTGAAATGATCGAAGAAACGATCGGGTGAAAATTTCTCGGGGACTCATGAGTAAGAATGGATTTGACAAGTACAACGAACCACAGAAGCACCCCGATTATCAGAGTATAACTTCAGCGTCGATACCTCAGCTATCATTTCAGCCAATGGAAGGATTAAAGATACTAGGTGCCCAGGCCTATACAAACTGACCATTCTCAAAGAAATCCTAATTTGATGTGTAAGTATCATGGGACGCATGGGCACATGACAGAGGATTGTAGACAATTAAGAGATGAGGTAGATCGATTATTCAACGAGGGGCATCTTCGAGAATTTCTCAGCAACAGAGCCAAAAACCATTTCAGGGAAACAGATGCCAATAGGAAGAATGAACCAGAGGAGCCTCAACATATTATCCATATGATCATCGGCGGAGTAGATGTCCCGCAGGGACCCGTGTTCAAACGTACTAAAGTGTCGATTAAAATGGAAAAGCAGACTCGAGAGTACTGCCCGAAGGCACCCTTACATTCAATGAAGAAGACATCAAAGGCCTCTCTCAGCCGCACAATGATGCACTGGTAATTTCTATACTGTTAAATAATTTTCAAGTTAAACGTATTCTTGTGGATCTAGGTAGCTCGACGAACATAATCAGGTCGAGGGTCGTACAACAGCTCGTGTTGCTAGATCAAATCATACCTGCATCTCGAGTCTTGAATAGCTTCTACATGGCAAGCGAAACAACGAAGGGAGAAATAATCCTCCCTGTGAACGTGGCCGGGACTATAATGGACTAAATGTCATGTCATCGAAGGTGACATGAGGTACAATGCATTGCTTGGGAGGCCATGGATCTATAGCATGAGGGCAGTACCATCGACCCTTCACTAAATGATGATGTTTCTGACAAAGGATGGTGTGAAGACAGTGTACGGGGAGCAACATGCAGATAGGCAGATGTTTGCAGTTTACGATTTGACACCAGTATTTACACCCTCAGCCTCGGAAAAATCGAACATAAAATATAAGCAGACGGTCAAATCGCAATCACAATCCACATCCTCGATTGAATCCGAGGAACAGGTAGCCGAGGATGAGGGAGAGGACTTTCTTACCCCTCGATCTTTTGTTTCCCCCGAGGAGTCAGACGCAACGAAGTCCACGATCGAGGAACTAGAGCAGGTGATATTGATCGAGCATCTATCGGAATGGAAGGTATACCTGGGAACGGGGTTAACCCCCGAACTCAGGAAAAAACTCATTCAATTCCTTATAGATAACATAAATTGTTTTTCTTGGTCCCATTTAGATATGAAAGGGATCCCATCGGAGATAACCACTCATCGCGTGAGTCTTGACCCCAGGTTCAAACTGGTAAAGTAAAAGAGAAGACCCCAATCGAGGTGAAGCACGCATTCATAAAGGATGAGGTAACTAAACTTCTCAATATAAGGTCTGTTAGGGAAGTAAAGTACCTCGAGTGGCTAGCCAATGTAGTGGTAGTCCCCAAAAAGGGAAACAAACTTAGAATGTGCATATATTACAAATATTTGAACAAGGCGTGCCCTAAAGACTTTTTCCCACTGCCTAACATCGATCGTATGATCGACGCCACGGCTGGCCACGAGATCCTAACCTTTCTTGATGCCTACTCCGGGTACAATCAGATTCAAATGAACCCCGACTACCAGAAAAAAACTTCGTTTGTTACAAAATATTGAACATATTGTTACAACGTAATGCCCTTCGGGTTGAAAAATACAGGGGCTACGTACCAATGCATAGTTAATAAGATGTTTGAACAACAGATAGGCAAATCTATGGAAGTTTATATTGATGACATGATAGTTAGGTCCCTGCGTGTAGAGGACCATTTGCCTAACTTGCAGGCAACGTTCAAGATCTTAAGAAAGTACAACATGAAGCTCAACCCCGAGAAATGTGCCTTCGGGGTTGGCTCGAGCAAGTTCTTGGGTTTCATGGTATCGAACATGGGGATCACCCCGATAAAATTAAATCCATCAAAGAAATCACTATCGTGGACAGTGTGAAGTCCGTACAACAGCTTATTGGGCGGATAGCTGCTCTAGGCTGATTTATCTCGAGGTCATCAGATCGAAGCCACCAATTCTTCTCCCTACTCAAAAAGAAGAATGACTTCACATGGACTCCGGAATGTCAGCAAGCGTTGGAGGAGTTAAATTGGTACTTGTCGAGCCTGCCCCTACTTCACACTCCGAAGGAAGGCTAAAAACTTTACTTATAGTTGGCTGTGTCCGAGGTAGCTGTAAGCGCCGTGCTGGTTCGAGAAGATCAAGGTACACTATTTCCTGTTTATTATTTAAGTCGAACCTTAGGAGATGCTGACTTCGTGGCTGATTTTACTCCTACCAGCGTACCCGAAGCAGAGAAGGAACTAATACTAAAGTGAGGTACATCGACGGGTTTATGGACCCCATTTCACAGACGGACCTCGAATGTGAAGGGGTACGGGCTCAACATTGTTTTAAGACCACCTACAGGTAGCACTATTCGAAAATCTATCAAAACTTCTAGATTAACTAACAACGAGGCCGAGTGTGAGGCCATGATTGCAGGTCCCAAATTATCCAAAAGCTTGAGAGCGGAAGTCATCGAGGCCAAATGTGACTCTCTTTTGGTGGTAAACCAAGTAAACAAAAGCTTCGAAGTTCGAGAAGCTAGAATGCAAAGATATTTGGAAAAACTTCAAGTAACATTGCACCGCTTCAGAGAGTGGACGTTGGACCATATACCTCGAGAGCAAAATAATGAGGTCGATGCACTTGCTAACTTGGGATCCTCTGTTGAAGAAGATGATATCATCCCGGGGACTGTCATTAAATTATGGAGGTCTGTGATTTAAGAGGGTCATGCTGAGATAAATTCTACAAGCCTGACTTGGGATTGGAGGAATAAGTACATCGATTATCTGAAAAATGAAAAAATCCCATCGGACCATAAAAAATCGAGGGCCCAACGAACAAAGGTTTCTAGGTTTGGATTAGATGGAGACGGAACATTGTATAGGAGGACATTTGACGAACCACGGGCAGTATGCTTAGGGCCAGGAGACACCGATTATGTGTTGCGAGAAATCCATGAAGGCACTTGTGGGAAAAACTCTGGTGCCGACTCTTTAGTTCGAAAAGTAATTAGAGCTAGATACTACTTAGATAGCATGGAGAGAAATACAACGGAGTCCGTTCGATAGTGTGAGAAATGCCAAAGGTTTGCACCAATGATCCATCAGCCCGGGGAACAAGACCATTCGATCTTATCCCCATGGCCATTCATGAAATGGGGGATGTACATCGTCGGCCCCCTACCAACGGCACCAGGTAAAGCTAAGTTCATTGTGTTTATGACTGACTACTTTTCAAAGTGGGTAGAAGCGTAGGCTTTCGAGAAAGTAAGAGAAAAAGAAGTCATAGATTTCATATAGGACCACATCGTGTGTCGGTTCGGGATACCCGCTGAAATAGTATGTGACAATGGGAAGCAATTTATCGACACCAAAGTGACAAAGTTTCTCGAATACCACAAGATAAAAAGTTTTTTATCAACGCCGTATCACCCAAGCGCAAATGGCCAGGAGGAGTCCACCAACAAAACTATTATCTAAAACTTGAAGAAAAGGTTGAATGATGCTAAAGGGAAATGGAGAGAAGTGTTTCCCGAGGTATTGTGGGCATATAGAACGACGTCGAAATCAAGCACAGGGGTAACTCCGTTCTCTTTGGTATACGTGTCCGAAGCATTGATTCCAGACGAGATCAGAGAGCCCAACGTCAGGTTTCAGCATACCACCGAGGATTCAAATCACGAGGCTATGAATACTAGCCTCGAGCTATTAGATGAAAAATCGAGAAGTAGCACTTGTTCGGATGGCCGCGCATAAGCAAAGGATCGAGAGATACTACAATAGAAGGACCAACCTTCGACACTTCGGAATTGGGGACTTAGTTCTACAAAAAGTCACTGTCATCCCTCGAGACCCAAATGAAGGGAAACTGGGCCCGAATTCGGAAGGACCGTATCGAATCCTCGGAGTAGTCGGCAAATGATCTTACAAACTTAGCACGATGGAAGGTGAACAACTGCCGAACAGTTGGAATGTATCATTACTCAAACGATACTATTTCTAAGGTATCAATGTATTTTTCTTGTCCAATTGAATTTGAAACTAACTCATTGCAGGTGTTCGATCGATGCTATCGAAGGCACCGTTTTACACGAAGGCTTTAGGTTTTAAAGAATGTGTTGCACTCTTATTCCCTTAGATTGGATTTTGTCCCAAATGGGTTTTACCGGCGAGGTTTTTAATGAGGCAACAACTATATGCTACCTAAGGAGAACTCAACAAAATCCAAGGCTTCTTTTCAATCAACCTCGACTGGGGGGCATCACCCTCGGAGATCATATTTTTGAGGAAAATACTTCACGCCTAAGAGGGCCTCGATAGGAGAAATTTGTAATGGGCCAAACGGTGAACCATGTCCATATAGAATAATCGAGCCCCGACGGCAAAACATGTATGCATGTATTAATTATTCAAAGAAGCATTCCTTCTATACCAAAACACTTTGCGTCTCAAAGAAGTATACTATTATACGAGCTCTACACTTACAATTCTACGAGAAAAAGCCCAAGGGCCAGAATGCAAATACATCCCAAATACTCGGGGGCTATCATCGATAATCGACACATCCGAGTAATCAAAAACTCAAACTCGTAAGACCTCAATGAGGCATCCCCTCGATGTAAAGGCCAAGGCCATCATACTCGGGGATAACCTTCTGAGCAGGTTTGAAAGGTTATCAGGAAACAAGTCTAAGAGACATACCTGAACGCTACGTCTATATTAAAGACTACGGTCATATAAAAAGTCTACAGCCCAAATAATGTGGCTCGAAGACGTCCGACTTCCACCATATATTAAAGGCCTTCAAACACATTGAAAAAAATCGATTAAACTAGGCTACCCTCGGCAACAGCAAAAGGGATTCGATAAAATCAGCCCTCGAATAATTTAAAGGTGAGGTATTCAATTATCATAACACAAACGGATTACAAATGAGGTTCCGATCAATCGAACCTTCAAAAAATCTGACAGGTACAAAACACATGCTAAGGCATAAAGAAATTTTAACTAAGTCTTTCAGCCGAAAAGAGGGAAAAATTATTGCCTTCTTAGAGGCTGAAGTGGCCAACCTTAAAGAGCATAAGGGCCGATCTAAAAGAGCCTAAGGGCCAATATAAAAGAGCCTAAGGGCCGAAGCATGTAGAGTTCGAGACATTACTGTCACTCAACTCGGACTCAAGAGTCCCATCATCCCGAGCTCGCATCAAATCGACTTAAACATAGCTCGAGGATTAACAAAAACCTTAAGGGGTATTCTATTATAAGTTCGAAGATCGCCCATTGATCACTAAAAATCTAAGGGTTGTTATATTCAGAATTCGAGCCAATGTTCATTTGATCATTAAAGTTATCAAAAGATTTTCACAAGATAAAGACAATGCGGAATTCAATACAAATCGAAGATGAAGCAACAAAATTCTTTATATTTATAAAAGATATTTACAAAGGATATTTACAACACCCACGAGGGGCCCTTACACAAAAACAAAGAAACAAAAAAGAAACCTAATCTATTTCGGGACCACATCTTTGGGAGCAACATCTTCGGCAGTTGCATCTTCAGGAGCCGCATTTTCGGGAATCTCCTCCTCGGGACTTCATCTTTGCCTCCTCCGCTCTCAGAGCCACGAGCTGGATCCTCATCATCAGAAAGCAAAGCGGCAACCTCTTCTTCCAAAGTCATTGCTTTCTCAATATCGACTGAAAGGTCAAAGCCACGAGAGTGCACCTCTTCAAGGGTTTCTCTCTGGGACTGTCGCCTGGCGTGGTTCAGTGCACATGATAATTTAACTTCAGCCACAGTAGAGATCTCTTATCCAGATGTTAGCGGCTTCAGCGTCAGCTCGGTAGGAAGACATAAAGTCCTCAACATTAGATTTGGCCTTTGCAAGCTCAATAGCAGATTTAGCTTCGAGCTCTTTGATTTTGCGGCTTCGAGCCAGGCTTTTTTCCTTTTCACTCTGAAGTTGGTGTTCGATTGAAGCCAGCTGCTCCCGAAGAGTATCTTTCTCCGAGGCGAGACAGTCCATGCCTTGCCTCTACCCTAGGGTCTTGGCCTCCTTCATCTTGAGCTACTCTCGGAGCTGCTCTACCAGCTTCCCCTTTTGTTGAGCCTGCAAAGTTGAAGTGTTAGCTGACCGATCGGGAAAATTCATAACAAAACTTCAAAAGGTATACTACCTTTTCGATAAGCTCGATCTGTTCTTGACGAGCCCTCGCTTGCTCAGCTCGAAGATCGTTGATCTCCCTCTCCTTTTTGACATAGAGGATCTTAAGGCTGTCCTTCTCTTCCAAAAGCTTCTTGAGCTCGACATCGCACTGAGCAAGCTTAGTTCGAGAATTGGAAAATTTCTTGATGGAGCGTCACAGCCTTCAAAAAAAGGAAAGAGTTAGACCCCCTCTTCCTTTTCTTTTCCTTTGGAGGATTTGGGATTTCTTCTTCACCGGGCGGGGGTGGCTGCATAGCAACGGCATCTCCGAGGTCTGCATAAAAAAAAGTAAGTATTTCACTAAGGAACACAAATATGTAAACAATAGAACTCACCATGATTTTTGGCCTCCTATCGACCTTTGGCCAAATCACGCCAGCTGCATTCGGCGTATAAAGAAGTAGAGGCCATTAGCCAAAGCCAACTTGGAAGGTCCGGAACCGTACCGGGAAACCAAGCAACATCTGCATCATCATAGAGAAATTAGATCGAGATAAGGTTGGGATCGAGAAAGAGAAGGAAAAGTGGAGTATTAAATCATAATCAAAAAGGCTGTACTTACATTTCATGTTCCATTCCTCGGGGAATGGCATCCTCTCAGCAGGAATCAGGTCGGAGGTCCTGATTCAAACAAATCGGCTCATCCATCCTCGGTCCTTGTCCTCATCGATGCTGGAGAAGAAAGATTTCGTGGACCGACATTGTTGTTTTATTAGGCCACCCTGATAAAGGCAAGGGTTGTATAGCCTGATAAGATGGTTGACGGTAAAAGGCATCCCCCCGACCTGGTTCGAGAAGTATCTGATCAGATTGACGATTCGCCAGAATGAGGGGTAGATCTGACCAAGCACCACTTGGCATTGTTGGCAAAAATCGAGAATGACTGGATCGACCCAACGTGAACAGATAGGTGTACACGCTTAGGTACCCTTCTTTGTGGGTAGTAAAATCCTCATCGGGGGAAGGAATCAACACCTTCTTATCCTCCCAATGGCAATCCTTTCTCACCTGCTTGTGTTCGGCTTCGGTTATCAAATATATGTACCGAGACATGGGTGCACATTGACCAGGGACTGAAGCAGGTTTATCGACTTTGAAATTGGAAGTTGTTTTGCACGGCCCGGAAGTGCACTCCTCGATACGAGGAGGCACCACCGCTTACTTCTCGACGACCGTGATGACAAAGGGGATTTTTCTTTTTGGGGAACAGTTCTAGACGTTTTAGCCATTATGGTTTTGAAATTCAAGTGAAGAGAAGAAGTTGATGATGGAATAAGAACAAGTTGAGAGAAGGGTAAGCTCAGAAAAATTGAAGGAACTAATGAGATTTTATGAACGCTTATAGAAGTAAAGTTTGCAAAATTGAGAAGTTGGACTATTTATAGAGGTCGCCTAAGCGTGTTGGGGAAGCCAAATAGTCGACCATCAGCTGCCTTCAATTAATGGCCTGGGTAACTATACAAACATGACTTATAATTCACTTTTATCACTGACATCATCAAGTGGACGTCATGATTGAGACGCCAAGGATCGAGAATCGAATCGTTTCTTATAATTTTATTCTAAAAAATGTGGGGACTATCTGTATACGGTCAAAATCATATGCCCCCGATTTTGTAGGCTCGGGAGACCGCATGAAAGACATAAGTTCGATAAAGACCAAGCTCGAACTCGAAGGCAAAACAAGAAGCTCGAAGACTTAAGTGCCCTAGGAACATCGAAGCCAAGTACGACTGATTCCAAGATAGTGCCGTCATGAGTTTGTTACAGAAAGGCAAGATTCTAGCCACGTCCCCAAGATCATGGCGTAAATTTCGGAATAGAATTGTACGAATTAGTACAAATCCATACTAGGTGGTTACACAGCTGTCCCAATAAGATTCTTTACTGTAAATAGAAATATATATTATTTAAGGTTCCCCTCCTATATAAAGGGGACCTCAATCATTTGTAAACATCATCTAATCATTGGCAAGGAATATACTCTCTACTTTTTGCTCATTTTCCATCAGAGTTGTCCTTTATCTTTTATTGTTCTTACTTTATTGTTCTTAGTTCTTCTCGAGGTCACTAAGCTCGAGGTCAATACAACTGAAGTAACATTGGTCTGATTCATTCATTTCCTTCATTTATACTTTATACTTCTTGATTATCAATTAGTATTGAATTATATAAAATATCTTTAAAATCACAAATCAAATTTAATTGTTACTCGTTTTTTAGAGGTAAACATGGTGATATGGAGAAAGTGCAACATGGTTTTTAGCATTAGACTGGAGTTAAGTTTAGCATGAGAATTATGTGATATTGGTTCTTCTTTTTTCCATGCTTTATATTCAACAGATGATCGCTCAAATGCCTCCTACTTAGTTCCCTGAACAATTTCGCAAGTTCAAAAGGTCACGTAATTAGTCTTAGCTAGTAACTAATTTTCTACTTCTAATAATAATAATTAATGAACATCGTAGCTTGCATTAGGCTAGATTAATAATAAAACATCGTGGCTATAGGTACGGTTCCCGTGGCATGGTCATGATACGTAAATCCCAACTCGGGTGTGCATTTCATGTGACCCGACCGTAAACTTCAAATAATAATAAAATCAACATGTTGTAAATCGTGGGTGTGTTTCACATGGCGCAATTCGCAATATGTAAAAAAACAAACGAGTGTGCCACATCACGACTTGTTCAAATAAACTCCGCAAATATTAAAAGCGGTTAAAAGGTAAAAATGCACCTCTGGTTTCAAATGTGTTTTAAATTAGATAATTAGGCCAATTAATCATAGTTGAGCGACCGTGCTAAAACCACGGAACCCGGGAATGCCTAACACCTTCTTCCGGCTTAATAGAATTCCTTACCCAATTTTCTTGTTTCGCAGAATTTAGAATAGAGTCAAATTTCCTCGAGTTGGGATTTAAAATAAACCGGTGACTTGGGACACTATAAATTATTCCAAGTGGCGACTCTGAATAAATAAAATAATTAAATTTCGGTAATTTCACTTAAATTGAAAAAACTCCCCTATCCTCATCGGGAAAAAGAAGGTGTGACAGCGGTCACACAAATTGTGTGCGGACCCACTTCTCTTCATTCCTTCTCTGAGCTTCAACAACAGATCTGTGGCTGCAAGGAAAATTCTGGGGTCTGCATTTTCTTCTGCGGCCACAGAAATACTTTGTGGACCACACTTTTAGTCTGTTGCGCCCCTTCTTGCATGTGAGCCGGAATACTCCCTTTTTAATTGGATTTCTTCATTTTAGCCCAAATCTCCAACATTCCTGCAATGTGCACACTTTCATTAGTTTTGGGAATATGAATAAAATAATTTCAAACTAAAACAAAAGTAAAAAGGTACTAATAAGTATCCAAAATCCACACTTATCAACTCCCCCTGGTGTGGTGAACACTTTTTTCTCTGCGTCTTCTTTGTGCATCAGAATGTGGTGGTTCCCAGCGAAACAAATCCAAAAACGATTGCAATTCATGCTTCGCACAGTTGTTGATAAGGATATAAATATTTGGTAGAGGAAAATCATCTTGTGGACTGGCTTTTGAGATCTCGATAGTCCACACATATCTTAATCTTCCCATCCTTCTTCGACACTGGTACAATGTTTTCCAGCCATGTAGGATAATTGGTGACTCTCACCACATTCGTCTCTATCTGCTTGGTGACATCTTTTTTTATCCTTAGGCTCATGTCTGGCTTGAACTTTTTGGGGGTTTTTGTTTGACAAGTGGTCTGGTGGGATCAGTGGTCAATCGGTGCGAGACGATGTCGGTGCTTAAACCGGACATTGTTTCATATGACCAAGCGAATATATCGATGTATTTCCTAAAGAGTTCTACCAATTCTTCCCTCTGTTCTGTCTTCAGATGAATGCTGGTTCGAGTTTCTTTCATGCTTTCTTCACTTCACATGTTGATTACTTCTGTTTCATCAAGGCTGGGCGTCTTCTGGCTCTCTAGCTACTCAATCTCTTGCGGGGGGTTCTCAGACATCATTCTCTTGTCATACTCTTTGTAGTCTGGATCGTTTTGCTCAAGGATTTTGTCACATGTCATAATTGCGGAACGTGGGTTTTTAGCGATTTAAAACTAAAATGAAACCTAAGTATAAATAAGAGCTAAAAAAGAATTTGCAATGATTTTCGGAAAAATAATTCTTTTTATTTCATCAAAGTAACGTCTCAGCGTTCAATGAGGCGATTAACAAAAAAGTATAGGCCCGGTTCTAGCCTCAATTGACTGTGCATTTTTTTGTCAAAATTACTACAATCCCACCCTACCAAGACTCCCGATGAACCAGAGATGGATTGTTGGTCCAATTCTAAGAGGTCACTCCTGATTTGGCATCCCGAATGGTTGGAGTTTTGATATCAGCTTTGCCACAACATTCCTTGATCATAGTCACAAAAAATCTTTCCATCCCACCAATGATTTCGTCCTCTGGTGGTGAGCTCTGAGCCAGGCCTAGAAAACGCTCTTGTACAAAATCCATCTTCCCAGGGTTACCAGTATAGGTATTTGTAGTTTTAGGTTGATACCGCTAGCCAATGGTACCTTTCTGTCCTTTTGGTTCAATTGGCTTTGTTATCCTATCTGATTGGGCTCCCAGCCCAGTACCTGGTCGGTACCTGTACTTCATCATCTCTAGCATCGCTATCTTTGACCTGTATTGTGACTGCATACCATGGCTTTGCTCACTTTCCTCCATTTCTATTGTGTGCATGATCTCGACCAAGTCGACCCCACCTAATCCTTATATGAAAAGGACTACATGCTCCAAGTAAGCCGACCAGCTCCACTCACCATATATCACAATCTCTTGGAAATCCCACTCAAACTTCATACACTGTTAGAGAGCGGAAGGAACTTCCCCTGCCATTTGAATCAAAGGCCTTCCCAGCATCAAGTTGTACGAAGATAAAATATCCATTACTTGAAACAATATTGGGAACTCGATTAGTCTAATCTATAAGGCTAAGTAGATCTCTTCGATGACATCATTTTGCAACACATCGAAATCTCTCAGTCTTACATGGCTTTCTTTCACTTCCCTAAAATGGATATCCAATTCTCGCATCATAGAGAATGGGAAGGTGTTTACTCCGGATCCTCCATCGACAAGTACTTGAGACACGACTTTATCCCCATACTTGACTATAATATACAGGGCTTTGTTATGATCCACACCCTCTACAGGAAGTTCATACCTCCGAATGGAAATCATGTTTTCTTCTACCATCTTTCCAATGGCGGCTGCTAATGCCTTGTTTGTGGAATTGCTTGGCACACTTACTCCACTTAGCACCTTTACCAAAGCATCCCTATGACTGTAGGAGCTCATCAACAAATCCATGATCGATATGTGAGGAGGAGTCTTCCTCAACTATTCTTCCAAAAGTTTGCCGCTTCAATGTCTATTATGTTTCATCTTTGATTTTGTTCTCTACCCGGGTTCCCTCAGTTTACCTCTTCTGGAGCATAACACCTTCCATGTCTTGTCATCACATAAGTAGCTGCGGAGTTTGTCATTTTAACCTTCCATTTTGACTGGTAATTCTATGTCACTACTTTGTTTTCTTGACTCTCTTAATTTCTGACAGTGGTGGTGGACCACTGTTGGTATGTCTGAACCATCACAGGAGGTTTCAACTACACCATAATTAATGGAGTCATTTGGGGCAGCACCCTTGCAGCTTCGGCATTCCCAATGGTAAAGATAGTACCCTTCCAATGCAATCATGTTGGCTCCTGATTTCTATGGATCGTCAGTAGGTTACAGTTTATATTCGGTGGAGTAGGGGTACATTGGATGGCTCCACTTTTTATTAGCAGCTTGATTTCATTCTTCAATCTATAACAGTCCTCAGTATAATGCCTAGGAACACCCGAGTGGTAGGCACAATGCTTGGTTGCATCAAAATATTTAGGGCTGGTCGAGAACTCTTCCTTCCACTGGTATATCAATCCGGCTCTCCTTAATCTTTCAAACAATTAGGCCAAGGGTTCAGTGATTGGAGTGGAACTTCTGGGATTTGTTTCTTCATAGTTTGGGCGTGGTCGTGGTGCATAGGTGGGTCTATTTTTTTGGGTGGTGGTTTAAACCGGGCATATGTTCGTGGTGGGTTAGGATTTATATTGGCTCACTGTAAAGACCCGTAAAATTTGAAGTCTAAAAATCATGCCCAAATAGGTCCCCGTATTGTTATAACTGTAGAAATTCTTAAAACGGACCTTTTTTTAGTAAAAAGTATCCCGGGACTTAAAGGATAAATTTTTCAGATTTGCGCAGGTATCCGGTCCACTATGCGATCGTAGATCAAGTATACGGACCGCATAGGGGTCGCATACTTGGACAGTTTGCTATCCAATTTGGGGACAGCAATGCGGCCTAGAATGTGATTACATTTCTCGAATGCGGGCCGCATAGTTGTCGCATTCTTGCACCTTGATTTTGGCGGAAGGAGTTATGCAACGCACTATGCAATCGCATAACAGGTATGGGGACCGCATAGTGGTCGCATACCTGGGCAGCCTGCTTTTATTTTTTGCCCATTTGAGGGCCATTTATGCGACAGGAATGCGGACCTCATAACATGAATGTGATCGCGTTCCTGACCGCATTTATGCTTCGGGACTGTTAAAATTCTAATTTTATACCCGACCCCCAGTTAATTAAAACACTTACCCCTTTAATTTAAGCTTATTTTTCTGATAAATTAGAGAGAGGAGAGAGTGGGTTCTAGAGAGGGAGAATTCCAACTTCATCAAATTTGTTCCTCCATCACTACTCAGGCCTGGAATTGATCAAGTATGACACCATTTTCTTCACTACAAGAGGTAAGCTTCCACCCCATCAACCTTAATTTCCAGATTTTGTTAACATGAAACATGGTTGGGTGAGTTGTTGATGATGAGGTAGGAGTCTTGATGGCATGTAACCAACTAGTCATAATCTAGTAAAAGGAAATGGGTTAGAGTATTCTTTCACTAAAAGAGGCTATTTAATCTAAAGGAACACCTAGTGTTTGATAGAATGCTCAAGTGAGTTCAAGACATGATCATTATTCCTAATTCTAAGTTCAATTATGCCACATTCTCAACTAGATTTAAGGTGCTAGAAGGTCCGATGAATTGTGGTAGAAAATAAAAGGGGAATTCTGATTCAAGGTATGTATGGCTAACTTTAATCTTTCTAGAGTCGTCTTGTTGCTGTCCGAGAACACGGTATGAAATTCTTGCTTGAGCATATATGAATTGATTGTCCTGTTGTGTCGAGGTGTAATATTTCATTCTCTGATTTTCTTAGTTGATTACCATGCTAATTGCGATTGTGAAAGGTGATTCTTTGTGCTTATCCTACCATGTGTAAGGTTCGTTAAATGTTCGAATATGTCAATATGGCAGTATTTGCTACTAAATGAAAGAATGTTAACGTACTCTAATGTGGGAAGGTATATAATTGCCAAGGGCCTAGTGTGGAAACTGATGAAAAGAAACTGTGGATTGATTTAATTGAGTTAAATAATGTTGGCAATGCCATATGTGAATTACTGTCTGGTAAGGATTGTTATGCCTTGAATTCATATAGTTGGTGGTTGATATGAACTTATGTTCTTGATGATGAAGATCCCTGTGATATAATTGTTGGTTATTGTTGCTATGAAATGTGAACGTACGGTGGGATCGGGTTGTGCGCCGCAACACGAAGTAATAAGGGTGGAGAAGTAATAAGGGTGAAATGTGAATGTACGGTGGGATCAGGTTGCGCCGCAACACGAAGTAATAAGAGTGGAGAGGTAATAAGGGTGAAATATGAATGTACGCTGGGATCGGGTTGCGCGCCACAACAAATGAATAATTGAAATGAGTAACTGTGGAATCTTCATTTGTAATATTCTGTATATCTGTGTTGGACTTGTGTGGTTACCCTGACTATCTTCCAGTTTTGTATTGTTTGATTCTACTTGGAATAAACTTTGTTAATACATACTAGTACTATTCAACGGTGCTAACGTCCCTTTTTCCGGGGGCGCTACATCTTTTATATGGATGTAGGTGGTTCCACAGCAGGTAGCTCAGACCGCCGATAGTGGTGTTTCCCCTTCATACCTTCAGCAGATCCGGTGAGCCCCACTTCCTCTAGGGGCCGTGTGTAGTCTATATCATTCTCTTTTGCTTATGTATTAAAAGGTATAGCCGAGGCCTTGTTGCCGGCAAGTATGTATATTCTTCTCTGTACCTTTAGAGGCTCCGTAGACACTGTGTGGGTTGTGTATAGTTGGGTAGTAGTTGTAACTATTCGTAACCGTGGTCCCGTGTTGGAAATGTTGTGCTTAGTTGTATATTTTGGGATTATCAAATGATGAAGCTTTAAAAGAGGAAAGTGGACTTATGTTGTAAATTCATACTTTGATTCCATTTGCTATTTCATTTATAAATTTGTATATTATAAACCCGGGGTGATGTGTTGGGTAGGAAAGTCAATCCAGGTCCGCTTGACCGGAATCATCCGGTTAGGCTCCGGTCTCGTCCCTAGATTTTGGGGCGTGACAAACTTGGTATCAGAGCCTAAGGTTTTAAAAGTGTCCTAGGATGTCTCGGAGCCCTGTCTAGTAGAGCCCTTCTTATCGGTGTGTTGTCGACCACATCTATAATTAGGGGGCTGCATGGACATTTAGGAAAATACCCTTTCATTGTTACTCTGTATCGTGCGATGAAGTGGAAGGTGATAACATCTTTATCTAACTCGTGCATTGTCCCAATTTTCAGGAAATGGCACCTAAGAAGAGAGCTCGACTCGGCCCAGAGGCCAATGCCACCCAGGAGTGGCCACAAATTCTCGAGCTGGTGGTGCGGATGTGAATGATTCCCCAACCACAAACCAGCCTGACTCCTCCACTTCAGGACAGACTATTCTTATTCCTACTCCAGTGAAGGGTGCTGAAATCCCTCCCGCTGATGTTCCTGATCCTTCCTTAGTCCCAGCTTCCGGTCCCGGTATTTCTGATGGGGACCTTAGGGGAGCTCCCAGTCCCAAAGATCAAGTGCTTCCCCTGCGTCCTCTAGTGAGCAAGGGGATTCTTCAGGTTCCAGAGTCAACCAGTTTCTGCGGTTAGCCCCTCCAGAGTTCACAGGCACTGACCCAGAGGCAGATCCTCAAGATTTTATAGATGAAATGTACAAGACTCTCCGGGTTATGAAGGCTACAAAGACAGAGGGGGTTGAGTTGGCTTCCAATCGGTTAAAGGGAGCAGCGTATTCGTGGTTTGAGATGTGGGAGGGTTCCCGTGGGGAAGGGAGCCCTCCGGCAAAGTGGGATGAATTTGTTGATGCCGTCATCGATCATTTCTTGTCTGCCAAGATTGTGGCAGCCTGTGCTGTGGAGTTTGAGGTCCATAAGCAGGGCAACATGAGTGTGTGGGAGTACCACATGGAGTTCGTGCGCCTGTCCAAATATTCCATCCACATAATGCCTACTATGGAGGCCAGAGTTCGACGGTTTATTCAAGGCCTTCGTCCCTTGGTTGTTAATTAAGCTGCTACAGCTGCCTTGCATTCAGATATGAATTATGGGAAGATCGTGGGATTCGACAAGGCCACAGAGGCTCGGAAGTTAAAGATAAGGATGGAGAGAGAGAGTGGTAGTAGGGTCCGGTCAGCGGGCAACCCTGGGAGCTTAGTTGCATGTGGGAGATCAGCCCTTGGGAGAGGGTCATCAGGGCCATCCCAGTCCTATGCTCAGTCCTCAGCCAGTGCCCTGTTATCAGGGCACAATTATCAGCAGGGGGTCGCTTTGGACCAGGTTCAGGTGGAAGAAGGTTCCATCAATTGGGTCGTTCAGGTGGGAGGTTCCAGCAGCAGTGGAGGGTCACATGCCCTAAGTGTGGGAGGTCTCATTTTGAGCCTTGTTACTTGGATATACCGGTGTGCTATAGATGCAGAAGAGAGGCCATATCCAACGAGAATGTCGCGCACCCAGTCAGGGCGCAGGTAGGGGTATTTCTCAGCCATCCAGCTCTTCAACCGCTACACCTTGAGCATGCCCTCCAGCTCTAGCAGGGTGTGGTACAGCTAGGGATGGAGCACAGGGTCGAGGGGGACCCATTCGGTTCTATGCTTTGAGCGGTCACTAAAGTGTGAAGGCTTCCGTAGATGTTGTCACAGGTATTCTGACTGTCCAGTCACATGATGTTTAGGCTCTTATTGATCCGGGGTCTTCTTTGTCATATGTTACTCCATTTATTGCTTCAAGTTTTGGGATGGAATCCGAACAGCTTCACGAGCCGTTCTCTATGTCGACTCCTGTTGGTTATTCTACTACGGCTGTGCAAGTCTATAGGAATTGTGTTGTCATGGTACGTGGTCGGGATACCACGACCGATCTTATTGAGTTAGAAATGGTAGATTTTGATGTAATTATGGGGATTGATTGGCTCTATTCATGCTTTGATAAACTCGACTGCCGAACCAGAACTATGAGGCTCGAGTTTCCTAATGAATCAGTTATCCAGTAGGAGGGGAATAATGTTGTGTCAAGAGGTAGATTTATTTCCTACCTTAAAGCCTCAAAGATGATCAGAAAAAGGTGCATCTACAATTTGGTTTGGGTTGCGGACACCACTTCAGAGCTGCCTGCTCCCGAATCTGTGCCTGTTATAAATGAATTTCTTGAAGTATTTCCGGATGAGCTTCCTGGGATTCCACCAGATAGAGAGACCGATTTCGGGATTGATGTATTGTCAGATACGCAGCCAATATCTATTCCACCTTACCGAATGGCACCAGCAGAATTGAGAGAGTTAAAAGAACAATTGAAAGATCTATTAGAAAAAGGTTTCATTCGGCCAAGTGTGTCGGCCAAGAGTTAAAAGAACAATTGAAAGATCTATTAGAGTCACCTTGTTAGTGTCCGAGCACACGGTATGAAATTCTTTCTTGAGCATATGTGAATTTATTGTCCTGCTGTGTCGAGGTGTAAGATTTCATTCTCTGATTTTCTTAGTCGATTACCATGCTAATTGCGATTGAGAAGGGTGATTCTTTGTTCTTATCCTACCATGTGTAAGGTTCGTTAAATGTTCGAATATGTCAATATGGCAGTATGTGCTACTAAATGAAAGAATGTTAACGTATTCTTATGTGGGAAGGAATATAATTGCCAAGGGCCGAGTGTGGAAAATGATGAAAAGAAACTGTGGATTGATTTAATTGAGTTAAATAATGATGGCAACGCTATATGTGAATTACTGTCTGGTAAGTTTTGTTATGCCTTGACTTCATATAGTTGGTGGTTGATATGAACTTATGTTCTTGATGATGAAGATCCCTGTGATATAATTGTTGGTTATTGTTGCTATGAAATGTGAACGTATGGTGGGATCGGGTTGTGCGCCGCAACACGAAGTAATAAGGGTAGAGAAGTAATAAGGGTGAAATGTGAATGTACGGTGGGATCGGGTTGCGCCGCAACACGAAGTAATAAGGGTGAAATGTGAATGTACGGCGGGATAGGGTTGCGTGCCGCAACAGATGAATAATTGAAATGAGTAACTATGGAATCTTCATTTGTAACTTTTTGTATATCTGTGTGGTACTTGTGTGGTTACCCTGACTGTCTTCCAGTTGTGTATTGTTTGATTTTACTTGGAATAAACTTTGTTCATACATACTAGTACTATTTAACGGTACTAACGTCCCTTTTGCTGGGGGCGCTACATCTTTACATGGATGTAGGTGGTTCCACAGCAGGTTGCTCAGACCGTCGATAGTGGTGTTTCCCCTTCATACCTTCAGCAGAGCCAGTGAGCCCCACTTTCTCTCGGCTCCGTGTGTAGTCTATATCATTCTCTTTTTCTTATGTTATAAAAGGTATAGCCGAGACCTTGTTGCCGGCAAGTATGTAAACTCTTCTCCATACCTTTAGAGGCTCCGAGTAGCTGTGTCTATTCGTAACCGTGGTCCCGTGTTGGAAATTTTGTGCTTAGTTGTATATTTTGGGATTATCAAATGATGAAGATTTAAAAGAGGAAAGTGGACTTATGTTGTAAATTCATACTTTGATTCCATTTGCTATTTCATTTATAAATTTGTATATTATAAATACGGGGTAATGCGTTGGGTAGGAAAGGCAATCCAGGTCCGCTTGACCGGGATCATCCGGTTAGGTGCCGGTCTCGTCCCTCAGTTTTGGGGCGTGACACTCAGGGCGAGTCGTATTGTGGTTGAACATTATAGTACGGTTACGTGTTGTATAATAGGGCGTATGTGAGGGATAGGTTGTTTCTACTAGGAGGACTTGGTTGATAGTAGGGGACGATTGTCGTTACTTCCACTTTTTTTCTTCTTCCACTGCCCATGGAAACATTGTATGGCCTTACTAGAAGCTATCAGCACGTCCATTCATTGTATTTTTCCTGATTTGATTCCTTCTTCCAAGTAGTCTCCCAATTTAACCAGCTCAGAAAATTTCTGACCCATCATACCCATCATCTTTTCAAAATAAATCCCCTCTTAGGCCCGGATAAAATACTTGGATAACTCATTATCATCCAGTGACGGTTGGGTCCTGGAAACTTCCGATCTCCAGCGCTGAGCGTACTCTTGAAACGACTCCGAGGGTTTCTTTTACAAATTCACCAAAGCGATTAAATCATTAGCGATTCATAAAATACTCTGCCATGTCCTGCCACTCTCTCTAGTTCTTGGGAACTTGTTGGGTATACCAAATAAACACTTCTCCTGTCAGACTCCTTATAAATAACTTCATTCTAAGATTTTCATATCTTCCTCCCCGACCAACTAATCGCAGTAGGCCCCTAAATGAGCGTGGGGACCATTTACGTCAAATATATCAAACTTTTGAGGCTTATACCCTGCGTGCATGTCAACATTGGTACGTATACACAAGTCCTCATAATCCAGGCTCTCACTTTCTCGAGCAACCTGAAGATTCTTCATCTGCTTTCTCAACTCGCAGTTATTCTGACACTGACTCCTCTTCCTTGGACATTGCTTCTTTCTCCATCTCAGCACATTGATCTATCTCGTAGGGCATTATGATCGTGACGGGCACGCTAAAGGTAGGCTTAGAGGTTGCATATACAGTGGAACATACCGCTCATGTGTGGCGGTGTGTGTCGCAGGTATGTGCTGGGTCTGGTTGTTGGAAAATATGACATTGTCACAACGAGGGGTATGAATTAAGTTGGTAGTGGCTGGTGAATTTTGTGGTTTTTGGACATAATTTGGGGCATAAGGTGTATGTATAGGGGGATTTGGCGGATTTGCGGGGGTTACTGGTGGTATAACTTGGGTTGTGGGATTTATGGTGACATAGGTTGGGGTACCATTTGTTTGTCGGGTGGTTGAAGGGAAATGGTTAGGGATTGAATCTAATGAAGGGAAGTGGGGTGGTCGCGGAAGAATCTCACGACCAAGTGTGCCAGCTCTCAGATATGTTGCGTGACTCCATTCCTGCGCCATTCTAGCAACAGGCTCATCATTTCAGGTATTGTCATATTGCAATGTGGCTCAGCTAGTTTTACGTATCGACACAAACCGACCTCTGTTTTCGGGGGTAAAATTAAGCAATAAAGTGAGTAAATAAGGAAAAGTAGAAGTTAGCTCCAGATATTGCACAAATATAGGCACATAGAGAAATTAATTAACGTATTCAGGTAAGCATGTATCAAAAGATATGAAGGACCTCTCTTTGCCGGAGGTTGGCCTACGCGACGAATGTTTGACGAAAAGTCAGATTTTGACACCTTTTGATCCGGAGCAAACTTTGGTTTTTTCATTGATAAATGAGAGTGGTGGTTAAAACATAGTTTTCAAAGTTCAAAATATCACATTGTCTTATAGGTTTTCCCTTAGGGAAATGAAAAAGGGGTACAAGATAAAAAGAAATGAACCAACCTCCTAATAATTCTCCCTGGAGTCACCTCCCAAGCTCTTTTATTAGTGCTCCTCCTCAGGGCCCTCTTTAACTTTATCTTCCTCCTCGTCATTGTTTTACTCTGGTTCTTCATCGGGATCCTTCTCTAACTCAGTATGTATGTATTCAATTGTCCGGTCATCATCCTCTGGTGGTGGCACATGTGGTCGACCGACCCTGGAACCATTTGTCGATTAATGGTGGTGGTGACATGATAGTGGGGCAAAATCTTGTGATATATTTGCAGAGCTGCTGCTGAATCCTCTAGTCTGGCCAACTCATCCTCCTCGATGATCCACACAAAGTATTCAAGTATACACCAAGAATTCTTCCCCATTAGATCAAGTCCTTCCATTAATATTGAAGCCTCCTCACCCTCGAGATTGGAATTTTTCTGTTGTAATCATCTGCATACAAAGTTGTCCTCGATCAGAGGGATACGTCTTGAATCAGACCAAATTTCCTTAGAACCACGTGTATGGATGAACTCATTCAAGTCCCACTAACTCGATAAAATACTTTCTGGGCTCCTCAAGATTGCCCTGCCATTTAACCATGAAAGCTTCTACTTCACACATTCTCCAGTCATATGGGTAAATTTTTTTTTGCCACTTCTCTTGCCCGTGCGATGTAACCCGGTGTCTCATCTGTTGGTTATGGCTCCTGATCATGTTATTTATGCCCACAAAATAGTCGACGGTTGACTCCCTCTGAAAGAAATGTTGTGTGGTCCATACCTGGGGTAGTAGGTTTCAACCTTTGAAAAAGTATTATCCTCTCGAACATACGGACAGTTCCTGAAATGTCTCTGTCAATATCATGGGAACAAGGGTAACTTGTAGATTTCCTCGAAAAATGGCCAAGGGGTAGTAGGTTTATGTTGATTCGTCCCTTTATTTGCAGGAAAACTAGTAATCCTGATACTGCCAGATAAAAGGTTAGGGGGCGGAGACTCTCCCATGCTTATTGATCGCATTGAAATTCTTAAAGGTGCCACTCGTAACTTTCCCAGCGTCTGAATCTATAGAACAGTTGGTCTAAACTCACCCATACCTCTTCAACATTTCACAAATTTTTGTCGTTTGATAGAGACAATGCTTCAAGAAACCTATGGCCGGTCATGACAACTGGTAATATTGGTTTTTTCCCGGCAAATGGAAACTCTGTGAAGCTAGTGATTTTCGCCAGTGTTGGTGTCAATTCACAATCGACAAACGTGACTACCACCTTAGTTGGTTTCCAAAACACTATCTATATTCTGGTAAGGACTTTGTAGGCTGAAATGTTCATCAAACACGGTCAGTGCTCCAAAGTTTCTTCTGATCTCATTCCCATGCTCCCGGTGAATGTTTCTCCACCACTGTTTCAGCTTGTGTGGTACACCCATGACCATATTAATCTCACGGGCGTTCCAGTTGACTTCCATCTAAAGAGGTGAAAAGGTTTGGTAAGTGTTTGCTTCAGATCTTTAGCATATTCTATGTACTGGTTCAATGTTCCACTAAAGGCATGTAGTTGGGTGCATGACCCATTGACATTAAGGTGGTTTTCTTAATCGTGAGTCAATACCAAGGACCAACTCACCTAATGTTTATGCAGTATGACCTATGTTTTCTAGAGTAGAGTGTTTCCTAATTTTAGAGTTGGATTTAATATTGCATGTCAATTGTCATAACAAAGTCATTCTCCGAAGCTAGAGAATTTTGAAAGAAGGTTCGGAGGGGTATAAAAGACAACTCTCGCATGTCATTTGTGCGTGATTGTGTACAGCCAAGACTCTATAGGGAAAAATGTGATGATAGTGTATAAAAGAGTAACAGCTAATTGTGATAGTAGTAGCAATATTAAAAGTGGGAAAATAAGTACATGTTTGACATTCTATAGAAATATTAACAAGTAAGGCAAGTAGACACATATTTTCATGCTAAGCACATTTAAAGCAGAATATAAACAAACATCCCCATATTTTAGATCTAGACTACATCTACTAAGGTCAAACCTAAGTGTAAAATTCTCTACAGAGTCGCCATATTGTTGCACCTTATTTTGTACAGGTCAAAATAAGATTCAACTCGTGGTTCTTCTGATGTTCATAACAGATAACTGCCACCTAATATTTAAGGTATATTGGAGTACCTATGTGTTTATTACATTATTATCCTATTGTCTACTAACCGGAGAGGTTTGGGTAAGGGTTATAACTATTATAAGGGGAAGGTGTTAGGCAGCATCCCTTAAAATCTACCTAAGGTAGCTCCTTTAAACTTAGGCTAAGTTCGGGAAAGGAATATCTATACTCTGCTTAGTCGGGTGCTTAAGGGCCTTGGATTGTGTATGTTCATAAAACAATCAAAAGTATCCACATGAAATTTAATAACAATGTTAGCTTCAAATAAGACACATTTACAGAATAAAAACATAATAGCAGTTATTATCTAAAATGAGAAAACGGGAAAAGGCTGGACTCCTGATGTTGGGCCGATGGAAATTTAGGCCCATCAAACTTTATGCACGGCAGCGGCATGGGTTTCCCCCCCCCCCCCCCCCCCCCC